>VYYI01000266.1:0-37822 GCA_021029175.1 Bilobella aurantiaca | reverse complement strand
GAAACGCTCGTAGACCCCTCTGAGTGACCTGACTCGCTCAGAAGTTCTCAGGGGGGTCAAAACGACCCCGACCTCTGACCGGGGTGGTGACACGGGTGCCGTGGGGTCCACGCATCTCTGGTTTACAGATAGATTGTGCATAGATATCAGAGTATTTTTGTATTGCGTAAATAATTTTATAAGTTGATTCGTTCCAATCAACAGGGTTCTAACCTAATCGATGCCACTCCGACTCCGGTCATCTTGATTCTTGATCGAATTAATTTTCAATTTAGGCATTGGTATTTGATGGATGCGAGGTTTAGATAATTCGATCACTAAATTGTCACTAATAAATTACTGCTTGAAATGCAATAAAAGAAAACAATCGACTTGAGTTAGAGACAATTGGGGTTGGATTGCAGTGTTTTTGTTTTACATAGAAAATATTGTTACGCTAACCTACCCCCTAACATTCTACTTTTTTTTTGGTTTAAGCTTGAGTTGGTTTAGGCTTGCCTACAAGTAGAATGTAGGATCCCTTTTTAACACCAATTTCAAAGTGTCGCCCTGACACTGCAATCCAACCGACAATTGGGTAACTGTAGTTTGAGTGATAAATAGACATTAAAAGGAGACCCGATAGTTTCGTTTGATTACTGGACCACGTAGATGATTAGGACAAGATATTTCACTTAATAATGTTACAAACAAACTTACCGTTTTAAGAAAATTACTATTTGGAACGTTAGTTTATACTGGACGCGTGCGTGCCCCGCCGTTATAGTGGTGTGATTTTGTCGAGTTGCGAATTCAAGGCCAGAATACTCCATTGCATCATCCATGTGGCGAGTGAGGAGAACTTGATGTAATCGCCTCTCACCTTTACCCCAGCCTTTACAAATTGCGAATGCGACTTTAGGCTGCCAGAGCTGGGTCTTCCGATCAGTATTCACATGGACGTAGATACGTTCACTAGTTAGTAGTTAAGTAGTTTTAGGTTTCCACTTAATTTTTTACTCTATTTTCAGAAATGAAGTTCAGCATTTGTACGCTAAGCTGGACCTCGTAAGCCATTGGAGAGTGGTGGTGGTGAACATAAAACTCTGAAACTACAAAATTTCAAGAAATACAACTCTACCCCAATTTACGTGCAATTCTCCGTCCCATAAACAAATCACCTTTTAGAACATGTTTGAAAGCGAAGAACATCCAAATTACTCAACTTACCCTACCATTGCCATTAGGGATGATCGGTTTGCCGCATCATCACCAGAACTATTTAGTCCCAGTATTGACAACAAATTCGAAGACAATGACGCACGCGCATTTGACTCACCGACTCTGGACGTTGCAGAGGACTTCCCGGAGCAAGCTGAGGAGGAGGAAGAGGCCGAAGAAGATGATGAAAGTGAAACAACCAGTTCCGCAAGTGAGGACGAAGAGGAGGATGAACATGTGTCGGTGGCATCGGGAAATGAACGTTTGTCCAATCCGGCAACGGTTCAAGTGGGCCATGAAGTGACTCCGAATCCAAGACTGGAGGAGAGAGAGGCATCCATCCAGGTGCCTTCGGTGGTCCCTGCAGCGGACCAACCATCTCAAGTCTCAATTTTGGGCGGACGATACTTACTCATTGCCAACCCACCATCTACTTCATCGACCTGTTCATCTTCCTTGTCATCTCAACCGGTTTCAACCGCATCCAAGAATCTCCTCAAGTGTGTCCATGTGGAGACCAGGGAACAATTTTTGTGCAAGGTGAGTTTACTAAATAAATCAAAGTTGAAATGAAATTAGTGTCAAATGCAAAGAAACAAAGTCTCGAGCCCGGACCCAACCTAGACCTAGTAAACTACAAGTCATTAAGCTTGTCTTGTCAAATTATTATTCGTGTCGTGGCTTTCATAAGTTTGTAGTTCTAATTTGCCTTTGGGTCGAGGTATTAAAGTATTTAAATGTCATTGTCAATCATCTATCATGTGCTGTGTCCTGATTATGTTTAATTTTAATTATTCTGTAGGTCGTACCCCGGAACGCTGCGGGTTTGAACTTGCTGGCAGCTTATCATCAACTGAACGATTTTTCCAACTGCGTCAACTCTATCAGCGAAATCATCTTGAGTCCTAAGTCATTCTACCTAATATTCCCCGTGAACTATGGAAATGTTCACGCTTACCTTTTGGCCAAGAAACGGTTGCGAGAGGACGAAACAGCCAATCTCTTCCGGCAAATGGTCTCAGCAGTCAAGCATTGTCACTCCAAAGGAATTGTTCTCAGGGATCTGAAACTAGGGAAATTCGTCTTCACTGATAAAGAAAGGTAAACTTTATTTTTCTAAGGTCGCGCTTTTACATTTCCGCGTCTCATTCTCAGTCTACGTTGTCGATATGTTGTCCGTGATTTTCTTCTTCAACATTTTCAAAATAATAGAATTATTAACCTAAATTAAGACTCAAAGATCTAATCCACGGGTCTTATAGTTAATCCTATTGCACTCCGATGTCTTACAATACTCATCATTGTTTCTATTTTGATTGATTGCAAATAATAGTTAATTGAATATTTTGAAATATTGCGATTTTCACTTCGTTGGCAATAATTTACAATGACAAACTATTTCATTGTTTTAAGTGTCTTGGTTGTAAGCTCAACCTCATCTGCTGATCTGCTTTTACATAATATTAAGGTTGCGTGACTGTGAGAACTTGATGTCAAAATTAGCAAATGCATTTGCTCTTGCTCCCCAATAGATCGTTATAAAAGTAAACTATGCCAAGGTTTGCTGCAATGCCAAATCTCTTCTTTACACAAGCTCAGGCACAAACAAGTTAGATGACCCTCAAACTTACGTTTTCTCACACCTCTTCTACGCCGATTGCAATTTGGTTTAGCTAATTGTGCTCTTGCGCGTAGGATTTCATTGCCAACTGAAATTAAAGAAAGGCGTGTTTTCAATGAGTGGGAGGTAAATTGCATTGCAATCTATGATTCAAACTATAGAAATTATAATTATTTCAATAATTGAAATAATTAGGTAGATCACGGGGCGGTTGTCAGACCCTTAAACTTCATTGTAACGAACACCTAAATGACCTTTAAAACCGAAAATCGGAATTTGTCGAGTTTTGCTAGTTTTATGATGGCTTCATTAACATAGGTGACCACCGACCCTTCCCCCTTAAATGAGCCCCAAAATCGGATATTTGCTTGTTAAGCATGAATCAAAATTATGATGATTTCAGCGACCTAGATGACCCCGACCCTTCCCCTCATCTGGATGACCCCCTAAATAACCCCAGACCCCAAAACAGAAAAATCAGTTTCTCTACGGGTTTTGCCAGGTACGCATAATACGAAAAGTTATGAAGTTTCAGCGACATAGGTAGCCCATGTCCCTTTATCCCTTTTAAGATGTGTAGTGTAATTGAACCCTAACCCCGAAAACGCGGTTTTGTCAGGAATTTGCTACTTCTGAATTTTTGATTCTACTTGACATGTTGTTATCAAGGTTGTTTTATTTGATTAGTTTAGTGCTCTGAATTTTCTCAAAATCACTTAATTGTGCAGTAGCGCGCGTTAATCTTTATAACAGACGTAATTTTTTCATTTGATTAGAAAAAATAAGTAACCCATCAATGAAAAAAATTGCCGACTTTTGGAGAAAAAGTTTGTTGATTTTGAATTTTTTAATTAATTCACGAATTGGATTATTGTTCTCCCCAGCGGCTGAATTATCGAATACTCCATAGAACATGTAAACAAAAACAAACAAAAGTTAGGCTCATCACAAACAAATGCCCAGATAAATTCGCATATGCATGTCTGCAAAAAAAAATTAAATTTTTTCACTAGTAAATAATAATAAACAAACTTGTTATTTAGGACGACAATAAAACTGGAATCGCTTGAGGATGCTGTAGTGCTTCCACGAGATGGTGATGATGGGCTATCGGACAAACATGGCTGCCCAAATTATGTTAGTCCGGAAAAGGCTGAAATTCTAAGGACGAATAGCAAATATCCAGGAAAGGCTACTGATATTTGGGGATTAGGAGTAATGCTCTACACAATGCTTGTCGGGAGGTAAGAAGATTCATTAGTAAAAATTATAAAAAAAAATAGATTAATTAATTAGTTTTTAAATCTCTTAATAAGGTTTAATGTTTATGTTTTTTTTCCTTCAGGTATCCTTTCAATGATCCCGATCACGGTAAACTTTTCGTTAAGATCCGAAAGGGTGTATTCTCGATTCCCGAATGTTTGTCGCAAAATGTCAAGTGTGTCATCCGATGTCTTCTGCGCAAAGATCCGGCTAGTCGACTCAGTTGTGATGAAATCCTTAGGCATCCCTGGATTGTAGACCAAGGGCGTCAATCTCTCAGCTTGCCTCTGCCAACAATGGTTGCCGGACCAAATACGTCAGCATTTCCAACAACTCCAGAAATGTACACTGGCAGGGGCATACGCCGCGGATTTGAACCAACGGGAAATAATAACGACGATCAAGTGGTGCCAGTGTGGACTCCACCCGCCAAGAAATCTAGAGTAGATAACGGTTTAGACCTCGATTACGAATATGGATTCCAGCGTTAGGAAAATTATCTTATACCAACGTTCGTTGTGTTCTCTCTGAGGTGTCCTGTTCTTTACGACGGGCGTCACCCAAAAGACATAGTACAGGGAATACATAGAATTAGATTTTTTACAACTTAACTAAAAGCTAACCGACACCCTTAAAGGCCTAAGCACTGGCACAAAGAACAGACTTCAAAAGTACAGAAGTGTGATCTCAAATTCAATGTAAGCTACTACCCAACTAAGAATTACAAATTTTATAGCAAGGAAAGTGTCATCTCAAGTCAAACAGTCTCACCGAGTTCACCACCACCACTCTCCCCTTCCCAGCTCGCTACTTATAGACGTTTTTTTGTTATAAGTTAACAGAACTTAGGAAATAAAACACTAGAAAACTTTCATATATCATGTTTCAGTTATTTCACTGTAACGATATCTCAAAATAGATTTCAATTTAATTGACTACTACCGATTCGCTCGGACAGTCTAAGTAATTGAAGGTTTACAACAGCAATCACTCACAATTTAACAAGATTTACACGTTTGGCTCCATATTTTCTTGTAGTTTTTATAAAGTTACACTTTCAATTATTACTCTTTTGACGCTGTTGCCTAGATACAGCAAAATGGGCGAGGGCAGTGCTTCTTTGTTAAACGTAACTTTTTTCATTTGATTCCACTTCCGTTCCGATGTAGATGGCCAGGAATCCAATGCTAAGAAGAAGAGCGAACCCTTGGAAAGTAATGATGGGAAAGTGCTTGTGAAGGAGGTGGAGCACAACTCCAAAACCGCCCAGGACGCTCACAGTGACCACGCCCAACAGTAAACTTTCCACGGTCAGCGAGTAGTAGTAAACCATCTTTGATTAGTTACTGTGCAACAGTGCACAGTATGGATACGGAAATGCACAATTCGAGTGCGCACACACAAAATCATGAGAAAATGGATCATTGTTTTCAAAATCAATATTCGCTAACAAGTTATTTATTTGCTGGAATGACTGTGATGGAGACTATTATTTTGTAGAAGTTACATGTCAAAAAATGTTACAAATTGTAATAATACTGTACTGATTGACGACAGATCTGGAACATGGGTTTACCATGGCTGAATACGACTGTGACCCTTGAGGTCATACTTGCTTGACTTGGAGGATACGAGTCCGAGAAATATTGGGAGGGCTAAGAAGTCGGCAATTATAATGCCAAAATAGCTTTTGAGTAGCCAAGCCTTTCGAGCAACAATGTCTTCCAGTTCTAGCGCTCCTAAGCGCGGCCGATCGCTTGGTTCAGGTACATCGACTTTCGTATTGTCGCCACCAGTGGTCGCTTCTTGGGCCTCATCTTCTTGACTCTCTGATTCTGTAGTTGAAACTAACTTAATTGATTCTTCCGTTGTAACTACTACGTCCACGCGTGGGATTCCTGTCGTCCTATTGACCACTACTTTGTGATCGAAGCCTTCTGGTAGCGTTGATTGGAAACGAACCATCGCAATAGAGATTCCGATGAGGAAGATTCCAAAAACAATGGCGTTGGTTCCGATCCAGTCACGAGTGACTATTTTCTACGCAAATGAGAATCTTTTTTTTTAAAGTTTGAAATATTTTAAATTTATTTAAAAAATCTAACCCTGAGAATATAGAGAAGTGATGATACTGCTTGAATAATTCCAGCTCCGATTGTACAGAAGGTGCAAGCGATTAGGAATCTGATATGAACCGTGACTAGAGCTAATTCGTCTGAGTAGTGAATGAGAAACGCTGAAGAGACAGAGGTCAGGGATCCTATGACCTGGAAAATAATCGTTGATATTATGTTTTTATTTAAATAATATTTAAATATTTGTTACACTTTTTCTGGCCTTACGATAGAAAGAGTGGCAATGATGAGAATGAGTCTATTGTGCGTAACGAAGCACATTAGATTTTCCAGGCAGGGTCAAGTGGATGACCCTGTCACAATCACAGTCCAGGTACACTTAAGGGTGCAATGAGTACTTTGAATAAAATTTGTTGCTTGAGCATTACAGGAGAGCACAGCGAAAGATGGAGGCGTTTATCTATAACTAGCTTCTGATACTAACCGAAGACTTCGTTGTTGCTCGGAAGTTGTGACTAATTGAATTAGTTGGAAATGTTGAGTGACTCTTGTTGTGCAAGGTTAAGTGTGTGAGTTTAATGAAACTAACCAATAATTATCCTTAATTATGACTTGGAGAGGGGAGGTTTGCTTTAAGATGTACTTTGTGTGCGGGTACTACAACATATTCATACTGCGTTGCGCAACATTAGCATAAACCTATTGTTTTTCATATCGTTTTTTACCACAAAGTGTACGTCACTCAACAAATAGTCACCCAAATCCTCATGTTCTCTACTGTGTCCTCGTCAATTCATATTCGCTTCTTTTTTGAAGGAATTGCAATTTTAGGCAAGTATATGCGCCAGCAATTGTGGCGCTGCTACTGCATTTTACTTGCCTTACTTTGAAATTAAAGATTTATAGTGAGGAAATTAGCACTTGAAAAATATAATTGAAAAATTAGGAATGTATCAAAAGAACGCTTGTCGTGTAAGTGGTACCTGTAGCTTTAAATTACGATGTCAAATAAAGCGAATTTGGTTAAGGTTAACTTAATGAACATGTAAATTTGCTTTAATATTTTCAGCTAATTAATTTCTTATTTAATTAATGTTTAACAAAGAGATTTAAAGTTGGTGAAATTCATGAGTGCAATACGCTACATTGGGATTGGGAATAAGTAGGAGATATGTTTTGAGCTCTTTCGCCAAGGTCCATACCACGTTGAAAGCTACCAGTTCTCGTCTGATCACTGAAGTTAAGCAACGTCGGGCCCGGTTAGTACTTGGATGGGTGACCGCCTGGGAACCCCGGGTGCTCTTGGCATTCTTTTTTTTTAATTTTCTAAATTTTAAACAAATTGTTATTTTAAATATAGTTTATTTATTTATTCACCACTAAAAGTATTCTTTTTAAAAACTGCACGGCAGAGCCTTGCTAAAAGTATTTGATAAAGAGAAATAATTTAATAAGAATGAATGTGTTTGACAGGAAAAGTGGATTGTAAGAGATTTTTATTTCTTCTTTTGCTTGCATATGGCGTTGAAGACACCAGTTCACCTTTGGTTGCAAAAGTTAAGCAACGTCGTGCCCAGTACGTACTAGGAAGGGTAGAAAAATCTGCTTAAAAAGGTTTAATAGGTTTTCTAGTTTCTGAAACTATTGTTTGTTTTAAATATTATTTTATTTCAGGGTGCACTAGCCAAGTCCATATCACGTTGGAACAGCACCAGTCACGTTCGGCACAATGTCAAAAGTTAAATATGCTTTCACTTTTACTTTCTATTTCAATAGTAATAATTAAAAGTTAAAGATGTTATGTGGTGTTGAGCATCTTTCTTTCTTTTTTTTGAAAATGGCACTTGGCACATGGACTAGGCAGTAAATTATGACAAGTCCATGAGAAGAGTCAATAGTAGTAATTAACAAGTGCAATTAAAAGTAATTAAAATAATAAGTATTGTCTTTATAGTGACATCAATATGCTCAATTAGGCAATGTTCCTATTATTAGAACGTTTTCAAAAATATAGCCTAACGTCTTTGAAATTATGTTGTGCTTGTGCATGCATGTGTTCTCATCGATTTCGACGTGTCGTGACGCATTGTCAGTAATTATTATTGAAAATTGTGCTAATAATAAATTTCGCTTCTCCTTAACTTCTGAACGTTTTATTTTCGAGCGTTACAACAATAGATCTTTGTCTCTTATTTTTGATGGTCCAAAATACACATTTTCGAGTAATATAATAGAGTTGCTTAGAATCTGGAACCTTTGGCGAGCTTTTGTATCTTTATTATTATCAACAAGAAGTCTTCAACCTTTGGAAAACATGGAATGTTTCTTTGGATCTTTTCGGCGGGATCATTTAAGTGATGAAGACGTTGGTATATCGTGCGGAGAAGGGAAGATTTAGCACGTGTAAGCACACCAGGTGGTAACAGGTACGAAAACAAACGAGTTGGAGTGGTGCGCGGCGGCGGAAGCCAGTCGACGACGGAAGTTACAATCCATAGTCAAATGACTCTGAAAATCTCGAGTCCTGCTTCTGGAGACGCTGCTGACAGGCCTCCAGGTACGAGTCCTGGATTCGGTACATGCCCGAGTTGGCCTGGAACATCAGCGTCTCCAGGATCCTCTCGTTCTTTATAGCTTTGCTTGGTAATACAATCTGAGACAATATTAAAAAATATATTTAAAAAATATTTACAATTAAGTTAATTGTCAATTAAATCACCTTAATTAGATCCTGTGGAGAGATTCGATACAACTTGAGCTCTCTCGCCAGACGCTCCATTGTGCACTTGAACTCCAATTTGGCATCCGTTTTGGAACTGCTCGGACGGCTTCGGATTTTATGTCGTGACCAGGCTAGCATCACTTCAAATTTACGAATCTCGGCCACTTCTAAATTTCGAGTCATCACCATCTGCACCATCGACTCGGATAGGCTTAGGAAGTCAACGCACTCGAAGAGCTGAAGATTTTTTTTTAATTGTTTTTAAATAAAAATAAAATGACAGATTTTTTTTTTAATTTAAATAATGTATCCTCTTACTTGATATGCCCGAGGCTCCGCAAAGGCAAGGATCATATTAACAAGTTCAGAAGCTGAAGTATAACGCCAGTAATAATTCTCCAAGGATATCAGCATTCCGCACACCTTAAATTATGTTATATTAATTTACAACTAGCCTTCATGAGAAATTTTTTACTAATTTTGGAGAATCGTCACATTCATAATTAAGTTAATTTTGTAAATTATAATGTAAAATTTCAAAAAGCTGCGCAAGGTATTTAATTTATAATTTTGTTTTAGTTTGGAGTAGCTTAATATAAAAAGGACTTTCACTAGCGCATATCATTTAGTGAATTTGTGAAAACTGTGTAAAAATTTCCGTTTTAAAATGCTGCATTAGTTTCAGATTAGATTTTTAATTTGTAATATGACTTACTACATCAATGCGAAGAAATTGTTTGGCATGATGGAAGCACGCCTGAAGAAGATCAGGTAGATCATAATGCTCAGCCGCACAAATCAGTCCAGGGATATTTGAACACGTCAGTGGACAGCTTCCGGTGTGTAAGTAGTCAAGCAGCAGACGAAATGTATCCGAATCAAACTCGATTACTGTAAACTGAAAAACAAGAACCATTTAATGAATTAATATGAATTAATGCACAATTTTCCAGTTAATCTTGTTACTTCCGTTTGCGCAAGCTTGGTTCGGTCAACTTTTTGGGCATCTGCGCAGACGGAGAGGCGGGGTACGCCCGAGACTTTCTCTTTGGGCGTTTCCTTTCCTTTCGAGTCCTGCGTACAGTCTTGTGAAGAACTCCATTTTTTCTTGTCTTGCGCCGCGAGCTGCTGCTGCTGTTGTTGTGCTGCTTTCTTGCTACTGGAACGTCCCCAACTGGCAGTAATGCTCCCTAATCTCGAAAATGCACGCATCACCATTGGTGAGGAAGGAACGCTTTTCGGCCTGAAAACACCATAATATTAAAAATTGAACTAAGAACTAATGAAAGTTAACTTATTTTCCCGTGAAAAATTCTCAATGACGGAATTTAATTTAATGTAAAAAAAAAATTGTATCGAACATTTTTCACAAAAATTATTTTCCCAAGTTTCGTTATTTCAGAAAGCATAGCCAATCCGAATCAATAGTTTTTAGCAATACAACCCGAAATTGTGGTTGAACTAATTGATCCGTTTCGGGGAACTTGTAAAATCTAACTTTACCGCTAGGTCCTGTTCGCTTTTATAGCTAATTGTTTTTTTAATTACCAACGGTGTGCTTTAGTTTTAAAATTATTTTAGAATTTCATTTAAAATCTTTAAAAATAAAAACTCAGCAAGCCAACATGAGGCATACCTCGGAGATTCTACGTCCGGAACCTGGAGAAAGTTCGACTTGGCTCTCTGCGGCGAATGCAGCGACGGAACGGCGCGTGCCAGAAGTTCTGCAACAGGAACTTGCGGTGATCCGAACCCAGTAGAAATCCCATACAGCATTTCTTGGAAGACCCTGTTAAAAAATAGCAAAAAGCACTGATTGGCTGGGCGCTTCCCAAAGAACTGAAAAGCACACAGAGAGACTGAAGATTCATGCACAACTACTGCTAAGACGCTGATTGAGTGGCGGGGACTTGGACGGCGGACTTGCCTTGAGCGCACGCCCAGAATGGCCCGGACTCCGTAGAGCCTTGTCTTCTGCTTGGTCGGTCCCACCTGGAAGGTGACATCGAAGAGGAGGAGGTGGGGCTCTTCGGAATTGATGAAGAACTTGGCAAAGTCCTTGGCCAACTGGTCATACCCTGCTAGTCAACGAAAAGGTTTCAATCAACTTTACGAGGTAGAGACAGAAAAGACTTCGCGAGGCAGAAGAATCCAATAAGCGTGTCAATGTCCGACGTTTTTCTGGCAGAAGTATAAGTGCCACTGAACGATTGGGCCGAGCAGGAGCCCCTGCCGCCCATCGACGCCATTTTTATGCCTGTAAGAAAAGAAGGCAGCGGACGGCAAAGCGCGTGAGCAGCGTGTGGCTTCAATATGTCTTAAGAAGAGAAGCCACGTGAAAGAGACACTCCCATTAAAAAACAAAAGCAGTTTTAATTACGAATAAAATCAAAACTAATCGGAAATAATATTTAATTGCAGAATCATTTATGATCTTCATTACAAGTATTTCGACTTGTATAATTATATTCGCCTTTGAATTTTATAATAAAACTTTTTGTTTAGAAATTGTACGAAAAAAAAAAGTTATATAAAACAAATTAATAAAGTGAAATCAGAAACGTTGAGACAAAACTAATGAAAAAGTTTCCAATTCGTTATGAGAAAAAAAAATAAGTTTTTGATGTTGCGACAATTTGGTTGTTGCGTTCGAGGACCTGACTAACCTTCAAACTGGTCACGAACAGAGTCGAGAAGAGGGCTGGAAGGCCTCATGTGACCAATTGGACGCCATGAGCCCCGCCTGCAAACATGGAAGTGACGGTAATTGGGGCATGATTAGGAAAATAGAGGGGAAGGCAGATGGATTTATGAATCTTTGATGTGACAATTGGCCAAACAGGTATTCTCACCTGTAGGGTTTTGGGATCTGCCCTGTTTCAGCGTGGTTCTGTAAATTGGCCACGATGTCCTCCAACATTTGTGAACGGGTTCGCTCTTGCATTCGAGCAAATTTTGGAGCTGAATACGAAGCGCGCTCACCGTTCACAATTTTCGTTAGAATCCATTCCCGAAACATTGCAGGCTGCAAATAAGTTAAAATTTGAAATTTTGTTGAACATGAACTGTAAATGAAAATAGCCCAATACTTTTTGGCATGGGCTAAGGGAATCGTTGTGAGCGATTTAGAAAAATTACTATTAAAAATAAAAAATAATTATTATTTATTCCAGATTTGTGACCATTTGCATTACTTAAAATCGTTCTTTCTTTATAAACTACTGCATCAGTCAGTGTTCAGAATTAGCAATTGGTTAAAATGAAATATCATAAGGGTGTACCAAACAGAAAATTGAACAAGGTTGCGTAACCTCAACTCGTTCAGATTAAAAATTTTCAAATTAATTGCTTTAATTGTTGTAAATTCGTTGTAAACTAATAAACTATTAATTATCGAAAATTTTAAACCTATTTGAAATTTAACGGGTTTGTTTATATAGCTAAACAAGCCCGTCCGTCCTGGTGCAGGAGGATTTTAGTCTCCGGATCCTCCTCTCCTAGGACTGGCTTGTTTAGCATTGCATGATACTATCGGCCAATGAGAATCATAAAAAAAATATAATTGAAAGATTCAATTACGTTGTCAAATAGTGACTGTTCCCAAAGGTATGGCTTGTAGGCTCCGACCTCATCTCGCGTAATAACAGACGCTTCATAGCGAAGTGGATTTTTTCGAAATCGCGGCCGTACACGAACGACAATAAACGTATGTAGAAAATGTGACTTGATGCAAGAGGGCGAGAACGGTGTCGCCTCCCCCTCGATGAAGACCACACAGACAATATCGTTTCCAATGTGACGCTTTCGCTGGAGCTGGAAATTAGATTTGCGCTAATAAAATGGACCTCATTGACTCCACCCACACAAACTGAAGGATAGAAATTCCATCAGTGAAAGTCAAGAAGAAAGAAAATACAGAAAAACTTTCTCCAATTCACACTCACAAAACTTTCTCTCATTTTCTACTTTTCACACACTTTATCCCAGCAGCTTGTTTCTTTCAAACAGACAAAAGTTTGTGAGAGGCTACAAATCCTATTCAATACAGAAAAAGTTTGGAGGGCTTCCTTCGAACATTGGCTTTTAACAGGAAAAAAAGCTAATGCACTGTCCAACGAGCCCTAGTTTTAGAAAATGTTCAAACTCAATTTTTCTTCTTATTTCTTTTCTAAATCTATAAAACTTGTAAAGAGCCTCCTCCAAGTTTTCCTCGTCATGATGGATCACCTAGAATTTAAAGAACCTTTGGCGGATTCTTCCCTGCAGAGTTCAACCTTTCTCCGATTTCGACTATGCTGAACATTGCTGTTTCGTTTATAGGCGGAAAAACGAGACGTTTTTTTTTTGTAAAACAAAAAATGGAAAACGTAATTACCTTTTGAGGATCATTCTTCTCATACGGAAGAAATGTCGAGACGTGAAACATAATTTCAATGCCTCGCCAGTAGGTGTAAACGGATTCTGTACCCGTGAGGTCGTGAACGGTGTCCAATCCGCCTTTGTACTTGTCAAAACCGCGTAGATGTACCGTTTCACCGAGAATTTGAAGAAAGTTGTCAAAAGCTCGGCTGTTTTCATTGTTGTCCAAAATTTCCTCCTCTGTGTACTGCCCTTCCTTGACGTAGATCACCCCTACTTTTAATTCTGACTTTATAAAGACCTGGAAAGAAGAAATGGAAAAAGTGACCTCTGGTGTCAAGTATTAATTTGACGGAGTGAGTACTTGGTCCAATTTGAGGAGTTCCTCGGGCGTGTCCGGAAGTTGGCCCAGAACGAGAGGTGGATTTAGGTTAATTTCCTTTCCAAGACTTCGAACGACTTCTTCTCGATTATAGCGATCAGCAAAAACGCAGGAGGCGGGAATGAGCCCATGAACAGTGTAGCTGATGGCACGAACCAAGATCCTGGGAAAACGTATAAGAACTTTCAAATTTTTCCGCTTATCCCGAAGAAAACAAAAAAGTTGGGAGAACACTTGAAGACGAAGCATCAATTACTTTCCCAACGACGCTCGCCCTTAACGGATCCCCTACACCTAATGAGCACAAGAAAGTGTGTATGTAGCAATTTGAAGATGGAACAGATTTGCTTCCTGTCGAAAAAAGATGAACTCCAATCGATCACTTTCACGGTTAGCCAAAATGCCAGCGGCCAACTTTCACTCTCAGTTTCATCTTCAATCAGTCAACAAGGGAGAAAATGGGGAAAGCTTGTTTAAAATAATTTTAAATTCTAAATTCCAAACTATTACTAGGGGGCTTAAAAAACGTTTCAATGCATCTATAAATCTTATGTTCTATATATGCAACATAATATTCTATCAATTTAAAATTTCCCGAAAAGCGTCAACTTTCACTTTGTATTAAAGCACCCATGCATGAAGCTCTCATTGTGTTTAGGCATTATTTTGAAGTGTGTCGGAAAATTGACATATTCAAATTACCTAAATTGATCTCTGCCATTAAGCGTCTCTTGCTTAAGTGATAGGATGACAGGTCCCAGGTCCTCATCATTAGTAAAATAATTCCAGTGTTCCGTTCCATAAAAATATTTTTCATAGGTTTCTTGTTCTACGGAAGTAAGTTCGAAGCCACCATTTTTCTCCCATTGTTCCTCGATAATGGTTCGCGCTGTCTCGAGGCAGATCGTTGGGAAACTGTCCTCGTCTTCCACTGGAGAAACCTGAAGCGTTCGCATTTTATAGTGAGATTCAATTTCAAAAAATAAAGTAACATTTTCTATTTTTCATATCAATATCCAATACATTATTTTTCCTCCTAAGCATTGGCCTTCGAAAGCCCCTCTGCGCCAGCGCGAATTCCCACAGACAATTACTGGGAGCTATGCGCAGATTGTTAGACGGTACCTTCATAACGGCAGAGCATAAAATGCAGAAAGGAGCTCGAAGGGCTGATGGAAAAATGTTGTTCAAAGGGAAGGAGAAAGCTTTGGAAATGTTTATTTACAGGAAGCGGAGAAAGCCCATAAAGCAGAAAAAGTCAAAGTGAAAACAGAAGGGGATTAAATTGCTAACATCTGCATAGTGGCGGAGAAGGCCTTCTTTAAGTTATAAACTTTGTATGTATCTTTTCAAAAATCAAACAAACTTCAACTTTCTCCCCAAAGTGCTAGAGCACTGGAGAAAGCTCATCCTTTTAAACAAGAACTTTCCCTTTATTTTTCACCCTTAACTAATGTTATTCTTCTGCCATTGAGGCATAACCAAGCGAATTTTCAAAATTCACAAAAGCCCACACAAGTCCCTGTTGACGAAAACCCACACTTTTTTTTACATGAATTTGAGAAGGGGGAGTGAATCAGGTTTTACTACTTCCTACCACCGTAAGTGGCAAAAAAGCATGTTACTCCTACAGGTAAACGCAGGTAATGGCTCATTAGGTCCAAAAATAGAGCAGAAAAGATACTTGGGAGGCACTCCCACCTAAATTGATTTTGGACCAAAGTGTTCTGATTGTCTTAGAAAGCTACTTCCCTTCTCATGAATTCTTCAATAGCAAAAAAAAGTGGAAATTGGAAGCTTTTCACGGAACATTGTTTATCCGCCCGCGTGTGTCGTAAAGCTGATGTATATCTACTTGTTACTGCCCGCGGAATTTTTTTTCACAAAAAATATTTTTCCAACTAATTATTTCTGTGATGCGCTCAAATTCTGGTGTTTATAAGTGTATCTATTTAATATTTGTCATATTTTTAGCCGTATGCATTCTAGATTAGGCTGTATGTCTATAAATAATTGCACAAAAACGCTCCTGCACCTTGAATTCTCGCCGATTAGTAAACAAGCCCGCTCTAGCACGGGAAGTACCCAGAAATCGATTCATGAAAAAAATTCATGTCCTTCGACGGCGGTTTCTGTTGCTATTTATAAGTACTGATTGAGACCTCAAAATAAAATGACTACATTCTGTAAAGTGTAGTGAAAGTAGAAATTATCATCATGTAATTTTTTATGAGTCCATCAATTCATTATCGGTGAAAGTCCTCTCATTTCCCGAGGACTTTAAACATACTGTCAAAGGAAGCCCTTCCTGTTATTGATTAACACTTAAGGAAATTTAAAAAAGAATTGAGACCTTTTCGTAGAGACTGTCTGTGATGATGGAAGTTGAATGCTCCCGTGGTGAAAGTGATTCGAGGCGAATATCTTATTTTATTATTAGGGATCAGGAAATATTTGACGGAAGGAGGACTCTCTGAGGAAGCATAAGAATGGAGGAGGTTGGCGTCTAGTGCCTGGTGCTTCGCACTAAAAAACGTTGAAAAGGAAAAGCGGTTTCAAATTCCTTGGAACTTTCTTTGTAGAACGAACTCCGACTCTTCTTCAGTGTAAAGTGAAAGTAAGGGAAAGCGAGAAAGATGTGTTCAAATGGACTTTTAGAAGAAGCTTTCTTGGACTTTGCCAGTGAGAATAAAGGCAGAGCTGGAAATGGGAGCATAAAATGTCAATTTCTTTTGTCATTTGTTCCAATTTATGGAAGACGACTTTCTCTTTCCTTTCTCCCATTGTTCAGTGGTCTCACAATTCTCGCTTTCACTCTTCAGCTTCCTCTTTAAACCCAAAATCAACCCAACTACTTTCACCAGAAGAACAATCATTAAACTTCCTAAGTTCGACTGCAATCAGTCGTGAAACAATATCTCCCAATTAGAACTTTTCTTGGGAAAAATAATAATCTAGCAGAAAAAACTCTGTTAATTTTGCTAATTCGGTTATAATGACTGAAAGGGTCGAGTTTCTTTTGAAATTAATTTTGTCTGAAGAAGTGCTTGGACACCACATTCAGAGATGCGCACCACTCTACTGCCACTCCTGCAGTCCTCCACAGGAGGAGAGAGGGCTCAAGTGGTACTTGGAGAATTAATAGGAACAGCAAACAATACGAGGAGGATTCCAGGAAGACCAGCAACCTTTTCAATTTTATGTGTTTGCTCTACGAGTCAACGGTTGACCTCTCCAGCAGGATAAGTCTCAACCAAATTAAGTTGGGAAGCAAGGGAAAGTAGGGATAAGGAAGACAATAAAAGTGCTGCTGGAGAAAGGAAAATGCGGGCGTTTGTCGTGACAGGGCTGACTCCGGGTGGCGCACAACTCTAGAATGCTGGCAGGAAAGGCTTGATGGTTACCTGTATGTTCTGGTTGTTTCTATCGAGTGAAATGTCATCTCCGTTCTCTTCCCCGTCTTCATCGTGTCTTCCGTCTTCCTCCTTTTCCTGGAAATCTGGAAGAAACAAAAGGGACGTCAAGGCGAGAGATATCAAGAAATTGGCTAGATTCGGTCAGGGAATAAATGAGAATTAGACAAGGGAGGCGCAGAACTCCATTCATAAAACCCACACCACACATTCGGTTCTGAACTAATCAAATAAAGGCAAGAATAATAATTTGCTCTTGAATTGAAATTGGAAAGATGTAATTTACCGAAACCATGTTAAAGAAAATATTCGAATGGAGACAAACTTATCGAATTTTATGTGAACACAATAAGGGAATCTAAGGTACCAATTTACAAAAGAATTAAATATCAAAATTATAAAAAATTATTTTAAGCAAAAAAGAGAACAGTGCAGTTAAACTGTTTTAAACCTTTTTCTTTTGAAAATATATTGAATTTTTGTAAATGGAATGATTAATTTGTCTTTAAGTATTTTTTTTACATTGAATCAACCCAATAATGATCTAGAAGCGATTTAAAAGCAATTATCGAGGCGAAACGCAGCGATTGTTTAGACAAAAAGACTTTACCCGAATCTCCAGAGTGGTCTTCCCAGGGGTTTTGGCCGGCACCTGTAATTTTTTGCCGCGAACATTCAATCCAGTAGCCAGGGGTTGGGATGAGCCTGTGCGGATACTCTTCACAGAATTCATCTAAAAATGGAAATTAGCAACTGTCAAACAGCATTCCTGCCAACAAGCACTTCTTTTTAAGTGCTCGACCATGTAAATTTCAAATTTCATTGTTCCTAAATTAGGTCCCTTAAGGCTCGCAACTTTACCTGAACATGCTTGTGGTGGCAAAGGAAAGATGAGGGTGGTTGACGATTTTCTTCTAGCGACAGCACATCCTAAACTTTGCGGTTTGAAGGAACGAAGCTGATTCATAAAGTCAGAGCACTCCATAAGGGCCACGTCTGCAAAATGGAGGTCACACAGGATCTGGTTCTTGAACCGCCGCGCCCTTTTCTGTGCACACAAAAATATTTCAGCTTCCCATCGTACAATCTCGTGTCATCTCCAAAGGGCCCTTGGCCCCTTCACATTGCCCTCCAGGACTTTGATCTCTTCAAATTAATAGCATCCCCAAACTTTGTCATCTCTGATGACAGAATATATCCAAAAACTGGCAGAATTCTAAACACAAGGTGACGCTTTTCCTTGTGTTGGTTAAAGTTATGAATAAATCAAACTTGAGCATCAGCGTCTCTTGGGATATGCTGAAGAAGGCAATCGACTGCGACACATTGGTTGGGCTTTCGAACGCACCGCTTCCATTCTCTCACCCGCCATTTAGTAGCGCGCCAAAATTCAAAATCATCCTGGCACTTGAGTCCTAACTCAAAGTTATTTGTTCCAGCGTTTCCAGGAGGAGAGTAGGCGCTTGAAGCATCGGAGACTCCATGCTCAAGAAACTTTTGAAATCGGGGAGGCTTCCAGGAAAATTCAGGAGCCATTTTCTATTGTGAAAAGTAGGAATTCTAGGAATGCCTGAGGGAGGGCGATATGGAAATGGCTGAATTTCCAACTGCTAAGTTTCTGAGCCCTTGGCTCTTGACAAGGGGAACGGAAGCAAGGGATCATACTACGATTCCAATTGAATTCATTGGAATGGATAATGGAGTTTTGGCCTCAATTTTGCAACAATTCCAGAAGGGCTCCCACCTTGGAAAAAATGGTGGGTACTGGAGCATGGCCATTGATTTGTGAATGGAGACTCATCATCATCATCCATCAGCTCCAGCTCATCCACTTCCGTCGTCAAAAAAAAAGTGAAAGTCAACCCGAAGGTTCCTTTTCCCAGGGCTGACGTCAACCGACCCTTAAAATCATGGGTGACGCGAGTAGTGCAAGGGCACTTAGAAAGGGTCCTAAAAAGGCCTTAACTTACTTGGTTTGTGCCGGAGAGGTTGATTCCGCAAGAGTTGCAGCGGAGACATTCCTCGTGGTAGTGGTTGTTGTCGTAGAGCGACGAGGGTTCTGAAAGTACGTCAAAATATGATGAAGTTAATTTTCTGCAAAATTTCACTCAACATATAAAAATACAGAGCGCTTTTTCAAAAACAACTGCCAGCAGGAGTAAAATTTGGAAAGCTTACAATAAACCTACATTTTTTTCTTTAAAAGTGTACTTAATCCAAGGGTGCGAAACTAATTGGAAAGAATTATTGATCCAGCTACGACAAACAAAAAATTGATGATAATTAGGTTTACTCTCTTAACGTTTTGCATTCTTCATTCGCTTAAGTTCTTTTCATTTAGAATTTATTTCCAAAAATCCATAATGTCTATGCTACTAACAAGAAAAAATTCTTTCTCAATTTTTCTTTTCCGCTTTTCCCTTCGCAAATTACGAAAAGTTTTGCAATTTTGAAGATGAAAGTACTAGATATGTGTGCTTTCTCCAACAAAATGCTGTATTTCTATTAGCACTAAATCAATATTTTGTGAGCGCAAAGGTAAATAGGGATCGATTAACAAATTAAGGGTATTAGCAGTATGTACTCGTTGGCTTAGACTAATTTAGGAAAGAATAATTTAGAAATAAAGTGTTTCGCGGATTTTCGTGAAAAGCGATTTTAGGGTTGTTTTACGTAAAATGTTTTAGATGAAAAATTTTAAATTTCAGCCACCAAAATTTTTGGTGGTAATGCATCATTCACTTGTAGGGAATTGTTAGCAAACAAGTTAGTTGCCGAAATATTGAGGTCGGAAAGGGAAATGTTTATCCCGAGCCTCGCATTGGGCAGCAGAGCGGAAAAGCCATAAATCTTGAGTAGGTGAGTCGTGGAAATTAATCGGAAACCTGTTGTTTCCAGGCCTAGAACTCGAGCCTTCCGGAACTTTTTTAGAATACGAAAAAAAATACTTTCTCTACTTTCTCCCAATTGATTTCACCAGAATCCCTCCTGAAACATCAATCACCCGACCAGAACCAAAATCCACTCTTGACTTCCCCTAATACATTTCCCTTTCGACATTCAACAGTCGCCTCACATACTTTTATGCTAATTGCAACCTCCACAACATCCCTCAAACGCATCACCAACCACCACAATTCACCGCAATTTCAAATATTACCTGACACTCAAACCCTTCATTGCATCCGTAGTAGAGAATGTTCCAAAAAGCGTAGAATACAATCGGCGATGCCAGCAAAATCCACATTTAAAAATTTCAATTTCAACAAACTTTGCCCAGAAAAAAATAAAGCTCACTCAAGCAGTTGTATCCTCAAATTGTAATTATCGGAAACGAAACTCTAACGCAAATGTTTAGCTTAAATAATTTAAAACTAAATTATTGCCAATGTCATATTGGTCTATTTGATTCCTTTATTGATCATCCATTTATCCCGAAATAGCTAAGACAGTATTTTGAAATATTGGTCATCATTGGTCGTTTAGCTCGTTAAGAAAATCTGATGCTTGTTGACTCCCAAATTTCGAAATCAATTAGGTAACTCTATTGTCGAAATTCTGGATATTTATCATGCTATCGATTCTTCATCGATTCGTCTAAGCTTTTTCCTATTTCAAATTAATTTGTGAACAATCGCTACAGAGCATAGAAGAAGCTGAATTCAGGAATACCAAGATTCTTTTCTGTCTCTAGTGAATAAATCAAACTATAATTGAGCCAGTGAGCCCTTAATTGTTGGAGTCCTTGTTCATTTTGTGGAAAATTCAAAGACGCTTTCGAAGGTATCCCTGTATTTTGAGGATTTGAAGGGAATGGAAATAGGGATTTTGAAATTTGATGAGGGTTGGCCTAAGTGGAGGCTCTGTTTAGGGACTTCGCTTTGATAACATGTAGTTTGTAGGAGGCGAGTACATAGTCAAAAATGTTGATCTCTCCCTGGATCTGGGAATAGAACTCTTTCATCTGAATCTGGTCCTCCTGGGAAGGTTCAAATTGCATTAGGACTAACGTCGGAGCCTAGCGAATAAGGGCTCTGTTGCAGAAGGGCGACGTCATTGCCGTCCTCCCTTATTTTCATTGCGAAGCCTATACTGCCTAGATTTGGTCCAAGTGGTATGAGAGCGACCTGGAATTTTCTAATCTTGTGAGAATTTGATCTTGCTGGAGATCAATGTGGATTGGGCCGAAGCTACCCCTCTCCATATTGTTGTTCCTTTAATCTTCCCTCCCAAAAAACAGAGAAAGTCCTCTGCAAAGTGGAAAAGTTCTGCTGACTTTTAAAATCATCCACGCTCAGCACGTCTTAGCCCTTAAACACCCGACCCCTTCGATGGAGAAAGTTAGGAGGAGAAAGTGAGGGTGAGGATTAATGGAAAAAAAGCCTTGAACAGGAGCCTTATGCTATTTCTTCTAGGATTAACATGTTTGGATACAAAAAAGTACTAAATCTAAACAAAATCAGAAGAAAGCCGCGCTCTTCACGCTCTTTCATCTTGTTTTTTGGGGCGGGAAGAAAATGAAAAGAAAACACATCGAATGTAGCATTTATGAAAAGGTGAGGAAGGGCCTGTGAATTAGTGAAAAGCGGAATAACTCTAAAGCTGTAGCTTCTGAGGCTTCCAAAATTACGCCGCGAAGAAGACGGAACGTTTTCTTTTAGAAATATTTTGTTCTATTGGAATCTTTGAGAATATGGAATTGAAGGGTTTCGGTTCTGTTCACGTACTGTTGAATCACTACTAAAAAGATTGAGATTGAAATAATTTAATAAATGAAGTGAGACTTGAGACAGCAGGAGGGGTTAGAATTATGTAAGATGAAAAAAAAAAATCAGAATTCAGTATTATTTTTTAAATCGATTTGAAATCAAAGCGTTTAAAAAAGAAAGGAAATGGAAAACAATGATGAAAATAAATTGAAGGAGCAACTTGAAACTAAAAGGAGGAAAATTCGATAAAAGGGAATCCAAAGTGGAGGTAGAAGAAAATCAGCGTTGTTTCCATTCGCTTTCTCCAAGAGTTCTTTTTTGTATTTATTTTAACTTCTCTGGAGACCACTTATAGCTTCTTCTGTGGCATTTGAATCACTTAAAAAAAGGAGGAATCCGGCCTTAAAATAATAAAGGAATTAAAATAAAGGAGGGGAGGCCTTGAAATGGAATCATAGTCCAAATTGGTATGACGCAGAGCGGAGGCAGGTCCTGCTAAAGATCCAATGGATTACTCCAACTTTGAGTCGGGAGGAAGTTCGGCAAGTTTAGTTTACATTAATTATTCAGAACTTCCTTTAGGAAGGGGATTTAAACCTTTTTCTAGAACAGGAAACTCTACTCTGAGCACGTCAGAATTTTTAATAACCAAAACGGCTGGACAGATATCAAAATTAATTTGAGAAATATTTCGGGATTTTCTTCTTTTGAAAAAAAAAAACCATGAAAAAGCTAAGTTATTTTGCCTTCAGTGTCATCTTTCAATTGGAAGAATTTTACAAGTTGAAATTTTGATAGCGTCTTAGTAAATCGAGTGGTTTAAAAAAATATAGTAATTGCTCTAATTTTCTCTTGTCGAAAATGTGGAAGGCAATGAAGTTGGACTCTTTAGCTTATAACATTAATTTTGCCGTTTAAGAATGTTGACTTGAACCTTAACCTTGCTTGATTAGGTTTAATTATTGTCTCAAACTTTAAGAATTATTTCAAGCTAAATACTAAATAATACTTATAATAATACTTTTTCTTCGCGGTAAAAACAAGTCAAAATTAGAGTATGGGGCGGATGATATAGATTATAAAATAAGAAACAAGAGGCGTAAGAATCCTAATAATTTTAGCCCTGCTTCTTAGAATTCTGGAAGAGGAAGTGAAAGCTGTGCCTTTGAACCCGAGAGCAAGTCCCCATGAGCCCTGGAATTCGTAGCCACATCTGGAATAATTTCAACTTGAGCCTAAAGTTTGTACTCGAGGGAATGATGCGTTTGAGAATCTGGTAATTAGAGGCCCTTCTGACGAGTTTATTAGTTCCTAGGAGCTTTCTTTTGGTGGAAAACAAAGAAGTGGAGCCTAGTGGAGCCTAGTGGAGCCTAGTGGAGAAAGCCTTGAAGTGGATTGAGTCGTGGTTAATCAGATTCAGGCCTCGTTACTTGTCTCTTCTTGTCACATATTTTCCGGATCCTGAAATAAGTGGCTAATCAAAGAGACAGCATCTCCTTTGCTGAAAGAAGAAAGCGACAACAACACTAGGGGAAGTGGATCCAAAAGTTGCTGCTTATTTTCCATTCACTTCTCCTAATTCGGAAATGGTAAAAATTCAAGGCAAAAAACTTGTACATCATTCCAGCATCTAGGTAATATCCTAGAATTAGGCAACTGGGATCTTAAATATCTAATGAAAAAGTTACTTTTTTAGCAACATGATCCGCTATTCTCCAAAATGTTTTCAAGATTATACTATTCAACAACTTTTAACATTTTCAGAAGTCATATAAATTAAATTGAGTAATTTAGAATTTAAATTGAAATGAATTTGATTTCAGAATTAAGCATAAGACTTATGAACCCAATATGAAACTAAGATGGCCGTGACCATGAATCCAATTTTGAACAGAGAAAGGTGATTACGTCTTCAAAAATTTGAGAAGCGTGCCAGGTACTACATCAGGAAGCCTTAGGAATTTACGAAATTAGAGTTGATCCAATTGCTGTTGACCTAATTACGCTTCAAATACGCAAAATGTCTACTTGCAGCAGTTGGCTTATGAATGGAACTGACTGCTTTTGGCCTCGTCGTCATCCCAATCCCAAGTCTCATTTACCTCCCGCAAGCAAGGACCAATCGATACGCACCAAAGAGGCATGGCCAGCATTCTCGCCAGAAAAAGTTACGATTTCAGCGTCTTCTGCCTTTTATTTCCTTCCCATGCCAGGCACCACTAACCATGATGGACAAAGTCACTTCCGCCACTTTGCAGCCTTTTCTAAAAAAAAACCTATTTCTAAATTACCTTAAAAACATTCTCCCAGCATGAGCCCAAAATTAGAATCAAGCGTTAAAAAAAGTCATTGCTAATCACTCTTGAGCCCTCCTCAAAACATTTTCCGCCGTGCTAAACACTGTTTTCCAATTATTACAATTTGCTACTTTTAATTGTAAAATTGAAGTTTAGCGTCTTGTACCTTTGCTAGTCTGCGGCTATGGAATATAACAAGTGGAATATTGAACAGCTTAAATCATAATTTCAACAATTTGGTCTTACTTTATAAATTTTTATTGAAATTCTAAAACAATTTTTACTGTTTCTCGAGAGGTGCAGAGGACAGCTCGATAAATATAGTCTCGCCTAGGGGTCCTTAAAGCCCCATTAGGTGAAGGGAAGCGTAATGTGTGCAAATATCATATTTGTGGAACAAAAGCCCTCAACAGCAGTGGTTCTTGAGCTGAAAATAATTACTGCCAAGCGGCGAATTGGAGAATCAATAAATCGAATTAAAGATTCTGAAGACAATGAGTGGAAGGTGAATGGTGAAAGTCTGAATCGGAAATTAAGAGCGGGAAAAGGGCCTGTCTCAAAAACGTTGACATGACGTGACGTGGAAGGTGAGAAAGAAGAATGAAGAAAGTTCAACACGGAGAAAGTCAACTTATCACTAAACTGGTATATAAAGTGTCTCATTTACTACTTGTCCCTTCTTATCGAGGCGAAGGGAAGGGAGGAAGGGACTTAAATTAGAAAACTAACTCAAATCCAACCAAACAAATTTTGAAGGAAACTTTAGTTATGGAAAACAGGGGAGGCCTTGGAGAGAAAGTACGCGAGATACGGGAAGATAAAAGACTTCAAAGTTTCAAAAAAGAAAGTGGAACTGCTATTAAATTAAAATGGTGTAGCAGGGAGAAGCATGATGAAGAAGTAGCACCGGAGAAAGTGCAAAGTGAAATTATGTTGATGGGAACTTTCACTTCTTCGCTTAAATGTAAAAAAACGAGGGCAAATTAACATAAAAATCTTGGGTCCTTCCTTGATGAAGTTAACCAAGAGGTGGGGTTTTTACATGTCGAGGAGGCAATGGCAATGGAAAGCGGAAATATTTGTTTAGTAGAATTCTACATTATGAAAAACGTAGAATAATCCGATTGGAACTGTAAACTTTGTTGAAGTCCCCAAAGTTTAGTAGCTGTGACTAGGGATTTCCTATGAAACTAAACAGAACAAAAGTTACGTCTCTGCCAAAACTCTGTATAACAAAGGAGTGAGGAAATTGATCGCATTTTGGTTCAATGATGTAATTTTCTTATTTTCAAATTGCCAAGGATTTCTAATTTTTGGCAATTATTGCTCTCTGTGTCCCTTATTCGCTTTTGTCCTATAATTCTGAAAGCGATGAAAATGCCTTTCCCATAATTAAACAAAATTGTAGTCAAATACTCGCCAACGGTGTTTTCGCTTTTAGCAAGCGTGGATCGACCGTGAAACATTCACATTTCTCATTTTTAATTGCCAAAATATGTGTGCTATAATTCACAAGGGAAATAAGAATAGTAATTTAATGGTAATTCATGTTTTTTTGTCACAATGCCGTAACCATTATTATCTAAGACATTGATTCGTCGTAGAGCATATCGTTGTGAAGGGAAAGTAAACCTTCAACAGTGACAAAAATGAACTATTTGAGATTATATAAAAATGAGATTTTTAGGACGCACATTGTTTCAACTAATTATTATTCTTACCCTTCTCGTTTTCCTGCCTCCAATTATAGTCTAATTGTTTAACAACACTAATGAACTTTATGGAACCAAGCAATGGAGAACCTTTAAGTTTTCTGGAAACCACAAAATGACGCTCACGGTACTACTCCATCGATTTTTGGCACAATGTCACAATGTAAGGTGAACAGTGGAATTGCCCTACGATTGGTCCAATTGGAAAGTATTGTCACATGTGTCTTCCAGGAAATGAAACAGCGGATCGTGCGGATGGTGCAGCGTGAAAGACTGAACACGAAGTGAATGAGAAAACAGAACTTTCACCAAGACCCAATCTTTCCACTTGTTGTACTCTCCTCGACCATTACAGGGGGCAGGGTACTCGGGGCCCCACCCAAATACCCTTAAGGGTTCAACTTTTCGGTTTCAAAAAAAAATAAATTATTTAGTATTAATTTTTATCATTATTATGAATTTTTTTTATGAAAATCTAATTTGTACAATTAATTTCATTTCAGCTTTAACTGGTATCTCGTATTTCATTTTCAATTTTTCAATTTAATTATCTATAAAAAAAAATTGAACGAATAATTGAACACATTGAACAGTTTTGAAATTTTTTACATATTTTTTTTTAGTTCTTGTGGTAAGCTCTTTTAAATCCCTTTTAAAATTTAATAATTTCAGCTTTCACGTTGATGAAAAGAAATAGTAAAGCGAAAATCATAGGGTGTAAAATATTGGCGCAGGGTTTACTGTTTACTAAAATTTTACTTTGCACTGCCGAGCCCTGCCCCATGGAGAAAGTGGAGAAAGCATAGGAACCGCGTGTTGGAACTCGTAAAGGAATAGCCCACTTCACTCTTCTCCTCCACAATAATAACGTTAAACAAATATTCTGCGCCGCAGTCGCCTTTGTATCGAAAGATTTCAAAGCACGGTCGGCACAAAAGATGATAAAGGAATTGATCTGGCCTCAGATTCAAAACCACTTCGAAGTACGAGGAGGTAACTTTTTGGCCCTTAATTTGGACATGTGGAATGCACTTAAACTTTACCTGTTTGAGTGCTCGTGTCGAAAAAGGCGCAGGAGGTTTCCACTGACATTGTCGCAATCGTCCCATCCGTAATCTGGGCCGATGAGTCCCTTCTTCCGCGCGTTTTGGTCATTTCTTCAGATTGCGTTGACTGCCTTCTACATTATAAAAATGGAGTTCAAGGTCAACCTCCGATTGATTGAAAAAGGAAGCATAGAGAAGAGAAAGTAAAGGTAAAAAAGAGAACAATTAAAATCCAATTTCACATGAGAAGTTCTCAAATTATGTTCGATTAGCCAGGAGTCGAGCAATTATCGAAATTAAAAGACTAAAGAATTTAGAAAGAGTCTGGAATTTCTTTTTGGAAATTGGTCTAATTATGTCTGAATAGAGGCATTAGGCCTCTTGGCGTGAAAGTGGAATGGAACTTAATTAAATTGAATCATGAGACATGAAGGTCAGGAGTAATGGAGAGACTTTTATGATAGAAATTCTTGGAAGAAATGAAGGTGGGAATTCCGGAGAAAGTGCTCAATCAAATCAATGGAAGAGAAGAAGAAGGCTTCTTTGGCAAGGGAGATTTTTGGTAAAGTTCAAAGACGTAAATGACAAATTAGCTGTAACTTGCACCTTTTTGAGAAGGGAATTCTTGAGAGTCAAAATTTGGGACTTGGAAGTCATTGAAAATTTTCTCTAACTTTCACTTTGTGAGGGTTACTCAAATGAAGGTAAGTGGAGAAAGGCCGAACCTGAAGTTTCTGCATCTGATCATTTCTTCAGTTGTGGATTGGCGGCGGAATCCTCTTGCGATGAGAATTTCTTCAGTGGTCGACTGTCGCCGGAAGGTGGGGCGCGGTGCGACGGGCGACGGCTCACGTGAAGAACAAGTTGAAGATGAGTCTGGAGATTTTCCAGAACCGCGCCGCTCCACCTGTTGGATATGAAAGTCACGGTGAAAGTCCGAGTGAAAGTGATGTAGCATTCGATAGAGTTTAGAAATTTTCGTGAGGTATCATGAGATCATGCAGGTTTCTCTTTTGATTAGGTATTAGAAAAGTCACAAGCTAACAAATTCTGCTATTCTAACATTTAACGTTTTTGTGAAAGGTAAGAAAGTCTTATAAAAATTGTTCATATCAAAAAATTTCCGCAAAAAATTTGTAGAGTACATAAACTTGTTAGAATACATATTAGTTGCAAATCTAACCGATTATTGGGATGCGATTTAGTCAAAATTGGCCAAATTAGTTTATTCTCCTTAAATAGTGCTAAATAATTCTTACCACAGTTGACTGCTTGCGAAGACTGTGGCGACTCGCACGGCGCTGAATGCGGCTGCGATGCTCTTCCTCTGCAGCAGAATCGGGAGACAGTGAATCGCGCCGTGATTTCCTAAGAAAACTTGCTTGGTCTTCCGTATTACCATCGTCGGGGGATAGAAAAGGCCTTTGAGTTTAAATATAAGTTAAAATTGTCAGTCAAGGATTCATAGTTCTTTTTTAGACTAATTGCAAACAACAAACACTACTGAAGACTACAAATAAGGTCACTACGATGTCACAAGAAGGGAATAAGACAGACAGTGAAGGTATAGAAGTGTCTCAAGTGCCGTAGTGTCAGTGTCACGTGCTTTTTTAGTGCCTGTCCAATTACCCAGAACAAAATTATAAGAAAGTTTAAAAAATAATTGCAACCATGTTTACTCAATTTTGAATCCATGTTAAAAGAATTCTTCTTAAATGAAACTCTTACTGTTATTAATTTTCAAATAGAAACATCCAATTGTACACCTCATACAGTTTGAAGATTTCATAATTTTATGTTTAAAAACAAACTTACAATACTTCGAATTTTAAAAAACGAAATTAAGCTAATTTGTTATCCTAAAATCTCATAATTGGGCTTCTTAAAATTTATATAATAATTCAGTATTTCTTTGTAACAGAGTTTTAATTTAAATGTGATTCATTAAATGGTCTGAGGACAAAAAGTGAGAAAAGGGTCCATTGGAAAGGAATGCAAAAATGTGGAAAAACAAAATTAATAAAATAAAAATATGAGGAAAGTGAAAGTTGAAATGGATAGTCAAGAAGTGGGGTAAAGAATTTCATTTGTACGGTGCAGCACGAGCTACTGAATACAACATGCAAGTGATGGCATCTTCTTCTACTTGTAAAAATTTAAATATAAATCTGGATTTGTAACTTAACACTTCAGTCCGGTCAGTTATAGTTCTCAGCTCAGACTTTATACTTTTCCCGCCACCTTTCCTTTCCTCACTGATCTTTGGCATCATCCTAAGGGAGGGAGATTTTGAAAATTAAAAAATAGCTAATCACGGCGCTGCCACCGCCGCGGCGTCTCTCCCCCAGAGCCCCTAGGTTGCAGGCAAAAGAACCCACCAGAAGAATGTGCGTGAGACGAAGTGAAAGAGGAGAAAGTACAGGACGTGTCCTCAAGATGGGCTTCAACTTTCAGAATCCACAAAAACGTGCAAAAACTTTCTCAAAATTCCCACAAAAATAATTGCAAGATTCACCACTACTAGGTCCATGAGAATTACATGCACCATCAAAATTGCCAAAAATCAAAAATCGGTAGTGAAATTACTCGAAGACAAGTTGGCAAAAATCGAGCATTGTGCAAAAGTTTCATGCAAAAAAAAGTGCTCCACCGGCAACAGTTCCCAGTGTCTTACACAAGATTCTTCATAACCTTCCAAGTCAAATCCCATTCGCGGATTCAATTAAACTGTTGATTCAATTCAGTAGTTTTCATCGTCACACATCAGCAACCAATTCTCGAGTATGCTGAAAATGAAGATCTCCTGATCATATTGCAAAAGAATTGTATCGTAAAAGTTTTCGGAAATTAAGATGATACGAAAACATTAACTTTTGTATGATTATTTTTGAATTTCATTGGATTTACCTGTTTAAAATGTACTTAAATCCCAATATTTTCCAATTAAAAAAACTTGCAGGAGTTTTTCATTTTCATATTTTCAAAAATTGATTAGCTGATTTGATGTGAATTGTGCGTGCGTGCGCATAAGGGGTAGAGAAAGTGATTTAGTAAAGGGAGAAAGTGAAGGTGTAGGACTAAAGAGAAGAAGTTTGTTCGAGGGGTCAAGGCTTCTTTGTGTATCAAGGAAGTTGATTTGCTGGGTGACCTTTGACATGACACAAGAAATACGTGACCTTTAGCATGATTTTGACGAGTAACGACAGCACAGGCACCAGAGACAGAAGAAAGATAGAGAGGCACAATACGATAGAGAAAGAAGAGTGAACTCAAGGTGGACAAGGGGGTAAGACACCCAGAAGCTTTGGCGCCTTATTTGAATTTCCAACTCTATCTGCGCATGGCAGTGCTATTGCGCAGGAGCATTAGCAGTATTTCGGCATTACTTGGAACCGCGTCGTTTCGATCCAAACTCGTCAAAAATCGTTGACTGTCGTCGAAGCCTTTGAAGCTTGGGCGTGGTCGAAGGGGGACGCTCAGGTGAAGCTCGTGAGTTACGTCTTTGAAGAAGCTCTTTCCGCATTCGCTCACTTGTGGTGGGCTCTGTACAAAATTAAATTTACATAATCTGAACAATAAGTAACTAAAGTATTTTTTTCGCAAATCATTTAAATAACCTGAAATACCTTAAAAAAATATTTATTATTATTTACTTTATTATTTAAACTTCCTTGAAGAAAAACCGACTTTGGAATTTTTAGCTTGTGCATTTCCCAAATTGCAAGCGATTGCGTAAACTAAATTTCAAATCCTCCTGTCCTAGAACGGTTTTTTTTTGGCTATTTATAAATTACGAAGCATGATTTCTACATTTAGTTCCCCTTGATCATCTTTTGATTGATTTTCGTACCAGGTGAAGTCACCGTGGCCCTTGGAGTGATGACCGTGGCCAAGGACCCTCTCCGTCCCTTGTCCACTGATGTTCGCTTAAGGAATTTCGTTCTCAGAATATCCGCTGAAGACTCTCGGCGTTTGGTCGTTTTGGCTGAGGTAGTTGAGCTACTTATTGTCGAATCACGTTTGGCCCATGGGAGAGACCTACAGAAAAATCATTCATTTGAAAACCCATTTTACATCCGTTTTTTGTGTTTGATTTGCTTTTACAAACCTGGCAAGATCAGCAAGCGTTTCACGTCTCGAAAGTGCTTTGTCATGTTTTTTAAGGCCACCTCCACTGCCCCATTCCCTAAGAATGTCGGTCAGTTGGGCAAGAGAACTTCTGCGTCGGCGCGAGGTTGGTGGAGAGGTCTCGCGTGTCTACAACAAAATGGCGGAGGCCTTGAATTAGAAATCACTCATCCGTCCCCTACCGCTAGTCCTTGATTTATTTTCAAGGTCTAAACTCAATTTAGAACCGGATGACTTTTTTTTTAGAAAAAGGAAATCGAATTTTGAAGAGTTGAGTGGACCAGATTTGAAAGGAGGAAAGAGTCTTTCCTTGGAGGATGTTGACAAAGGAAACAAAAAAGGGAATGATCAGAGAGCATGAGGAACAAAAGTAAGTTCGAAATTTCTAAAAAAGAAAGTTCGAAATTGAGGATATTGGCCTTCTGTCCAGAAACTTTTGGATTTACTCCGTTTCCCTTTGTTTCAAAACCAAATTGGAGTAAAAGGAAAGTTTAGAAAGAAAGAAAGCCTAGAGAATTGACTCAGGGACATTTGTCTTTTCCCCTTATTCCCGCATTAAACAATCAAAGCATGAAAATGGTTTCGGTGAAAGTTGAAGTGCCAAAAACTTTCTCTGACTCCCATAAAGGTCAAACTGGCACAAAAGCCGTAAGATTAATAAACCCTAACTAAAAAAAACGTTGTTTTTTTTTTGGAAAGAAAACTTTTAGAAATTCCTTAACGTAGTCAGTGAGATTTTTTTAAAAAAGCCTTTTTCTAATGACATGGAGAGTCCTTTAAAAACGTTACCTCCGTAGGTGGTGAAATGGTCGTAATTTGAGCAGCCGAGTCACGTCGTCCAAGCCTCGCGCGCAGAATTTCCTCTTGCTCCTGTTCCCTATAAACAACCATTCAGAATTTAGAAACCGTGTTTAAATGAAGGGCTCTAGCTTGAGTATTAGGACTCTGGACGGTGGTTGGTGGGGACTGAATGGAAATGGTAGCAGCTGGACAAGATTTAGTGGACATTTCTTTTAACTCTGGCCCCATACTGCTCTGGTTTTAGTTTTAATGCCGCCCAATTCCATTTGGTCCTCGGAGAAAGTCCCTTCGATTCGACTTTCATTTCCTAATGGGAGAAATCATGGGAATAAAATAACAATGCTACAAAGTTCCGTCATAAACTCTTCAGCTGCATCTAGAGATGTACTCAAGCATATCCACCAGTGCTTAATTTAATGCGTTGGGCATTTGCGGCTGGAAAACAAAGCTGAAAACTGGGCAACTTTTACGCCATTTTTAAACCAGAGCTGTCCAACCGAAAAAAAAAGAATTAAAGCTTGAAAATGCTTTCAAGCAGTATTCAATGACAATTCCATGATGAAAGCGTATTCGTTTCTATTTTATACTTCACATATTTTGATCCGTGTATTTTTATTTTTACAAAAATTTAAAAATCGATTGTTTCAACAACCCCATACTGTTTTTTACAAAATAATTTAGTCAAACTGGACAAAATGGGTCAATTGTCAATTTCAGAGGTGTACGAACACCACAGCGAGCAAGTGATGTTCCGCAGTCGCCTCAAGGTTACATGATTTCATAATTTGAATCATTATGCATGAACATGGGAATTGAAGTTTACGCTTCCCATGGCGTTATATTTCTGTTTCTCGTATAAACGTATGCGAGAGTTGACAAAATTATTGAGTTAGAAAATTGGTGCTACAAACTCGTGCCGAAGGCAACATTTCCATAAATTGGGTTTTTAAATTGGGCACATTCGAACACAAAGTTCAGAATTCAGCGCATATCGCTTGTGGTTTCGTTTTTTGATCTCACAGTAAATTCTCGTGAATTATAGTAGTGTGATACAGAGATGATAGTTTCTAGAAAATTATTAGAAGTTTTAAATTGGAGGGCGTATTTCTAGATGAGAATCCATTGACTCCCGATGCCTAGCCCTTGAACAAGGTTGTGGGTCCTTGGCCTGAAGGGCCTCCTTGGCAGTCCCAGTGGTCTAATTTGTGGGTCCTTGGAATTCTGCGGACTGGTTGGGCCGCTGAGGCCGGTTGTGCTGGAATGAGTAATGGATAAAGTTATGGTGCTGTCAAGGTCTCTGCTGGTGAGGATGATGCATTTCCCTCCGAATAGTCCAATTCCAGCACAAAACTTTCTCCATGGAGAAAGCAAGGGCTCTTTTCTTGGCCGGATATGAATCTTCTTTTGTCAATATTGAAATTGAACCGGCAAACTAATATTTCAGACTTTCTTCTAAATACGCTTTCTTCCAATAAATTTATCTGGATGCTTTCACAATTGAACGAACCAAGTCTGCAGTGTAGCACAAGTGGAAATTGGCTGTTTTCAGGCTCCGAATTAGAAACGAACGGTAAATTATGCCCTAAAATGTGATACGAATCGTGCCAAACTCTGCAATTAGTGTTATTTCCCGGAAGCGAAATGTGCGTTGTAAAAGCTTACAAAATTAGTGTTAGCCAAGAGCCAAGAGCGGGCCAATAAATTAAAGTAATACTGTAAAAATCATCTTTGAAAACTGATACTGTTTAAAAGAATCGTGTACAATTTCTTTTACAGAATTATTTCAAATTTTAAAAAAATTTAATTCAACTAAAAGCTTAACATATTAGCTGACAAAAATTTTGCTTATAATAATTGTATTAGTGTAAAACATGCAAATTAAAAGTAATTGAGTGAGCGTAGAAAAGTGTAAAAACAATAAATATGAAAATCACCACCCTCACAAGCCCGACCTAAAAGAATAGCCAACAAGCCAAATTAAAAGTGTGTGATGCTATGATTTTACTACTATGGCTATGCTATGATATGATTTTACATCTTAATAAAAATAAATGACGAATTATTTTGAAGAAAAATTTCCCGAAAATTTGAAAAACAAGAAAGACGGCTGGTTGGTACTAATATTGGTTGGCTAGCTTTAACGTTGATTGAACTTCTTTATGATTCTAATTTGGGTACTCTAATTTTAAAATTTAATAAATTCTACCGACATGTGTAATTCCACAGACATGAAAATGCTTCTACTTGCAATTTTCTCATGAAATGCAGTGAGCCGTCACAGAGGGATTGGTTGGTTTTGTCATAGAAGCCTCTTCCGAAGCATTCTAGTTTCAAATTACGGAAGATCAAAAGGTTTTCAAAAGCATGTCTTCGTCGTCGTCCTGAAAGAATTAAAACCACCAAACACAATTCATGGGGCTACCATTCGGCCCTGAAATACGAGAGAAAATTAATAAGGGGCCCATCTGTGGCCCTTAGCATTTTCCATAACCTTTGTTACATAATTACGTGAGCGGCATGCTCAAAATATGGCTTCCATATTCGAACAATTTGAAATTTTCAACTCAAAATCTCCTAAAGCTTCTCCAGGCGTTCCAATTTCCGCTCAAGCACCACTGTACCAGATGTATTGAAACTGATAATTAACTTTGACTGAAAAGAATCCAACGCTTAATGACCTGTTGCCGGGAAGGGAAAGCGGAGTGACCAGTTGAGCGCTGGAAGGGCTGGAAGCGTGAGAGACACTAATTCCCACCTGAATTGAATTATGTGCCTCTAATTGAATTTTACCTCCTCCTGCGGACGGAAGGAAACTTTCTCGTATCCTTGACTTACGACGTCTCTAAACGTTTTGTATGGAAGAAACGCCCGCCATCGATTTCTTGGGAGAAAAAGGAAAAATTGAATTTGAGGTTTTCTCTTCCTGAGAAAATAGACAGGATTCGTTTCCTTTATTGAAGGAAACTAAACTGCTACCCTGAAAGCCCGTTCTTTTCAAAAATAAAAGAGGAAATCCATTTTTTGAAAAGCTAAAATGGGACTTTAACTGAATTAAGGGCGGAAATGGACTTTTCATGGAAAAGGTAGAATTGGGTCGTCGTCAGTAGAGTTCATAATAGAAAGCAGATGGTGAAAGTCCCTAATTTTTCAGTTCCTGTGCCTTGAGTGTTTAGGGCCCTTTTGAAAATTGGCGGAACTCCATCGACCGGATTTCCGCCAATGAATTTCCCGCGACCTTAATAACGCTTCCCTTTTTGAAGAGGCAGTTTGCCAAAACGTCGTCCTCATCATCAGAAAGGTGTGTTGCCTTCTTCCTAATTGGTGGCGGAATGGAACGAGAAAATTCTAATCTCATTACCAAACGTAATCCAGAACAACGCTCAAAACTTTTTTCCTGGAAGTTATTCTCCAATAATTTTTAGTCTTCGCAAAGAAAAAGTTGACAGGTTTAATCCGGAAGCTCTTGCGACGGAAAAATAACTTTGTGAAGATTTTTTTTAAATCTTTTTTTTTTATAAACCAATATTACAAAAGTGTAACGAGGAGGCACTGAGGCAGGATTATTTCTTGGGAATTTTTTCGTTCACTTGACACGCATGGGCAAAAGTTCGAAAAAACGTGCTCACCTGACCAGTTCATCGAAGCCGTTGCCCCCCTTCCAGACTAATCCAACTTGATGAGAGAGAATCGGTAGGTTGCAAACGAAGCAAATGGCCGTCATGGTCCTAAAAAAAATGATAAAATAACTCGTTAAATTATTTTCTTGAAAATTGTTATTAGTGAAATTTGAAATGGAAAAATGAAATTGTTTAGTAGGAGTGGTGGGCCTATTTAGAGAGAGTCAATTAGGCTGGGCAGGGCCCACAAATTTATCGTTTCCTTTCTCGGTAATAGTGTTTGAAATTGTTCGTGTGAATGTTTGAAAGTTTGAAGCGGAATAGTCCTATGTGACAGGTAGGGTAAAAGCTCCAGAAGGAGGCTTTCACCTGCAACTATTTGAGTAGCATGGAGAAAGTTAGGCCGAAACCTGTTGCTTTCTTTGCGTGAACCTTTTTGAGTGACAAGGACAACAACCTTCCACGCCAGTCAGAAGGTAAAGGTGAAAATCGAATTGAAAAAACACATATTTAACAATACTTACATATTCTAATCTCAAATAAACGTCATTTATATCGACCCCATTTCCACCACCATTTATGTTCCGGCTTGTTACGATGATTACAATTTCAGAATTGAACACAAATTCTACCACGTATTTATTTATCCTGACATTTAGACTTTATCGAAACTCCAGAGTTCTAAAAAAAATCTATTATAATTGTCTTTTATACTTGTCAATCCTGGTGCTTAATTATTGATTAGGAATTATTATTAATTTATTTAAATACTTAATTGTTTAAGAATTTATCAAATTATTTGAAATCAAACGCAAATCAATTCAAACTCTTGGACTCAAAATCTATGAAGGCTATATGACACTTACGCTTTTAGTATATAGAATCGTGAGAAGGGATACTGATTTAAGTGGTTTGGAACTATATGGCCATTTTGATTTCCAGCGAGATCTGATTGCTATCTGTTTGAAAATTGACAGTCACAAGCACTTATTTCCGACCCTTGCTTCCTGGACTTTTGAAACGTTCGAAACTAGTGGAGGCTTGGCCTTAAGTACTCTGGCTTCCTGGAAGTGTGAATTGGGCGTGTTTGAGTTAATGATGGCGTTGATGGATGTCGGATGTTGTGTTGTTGTGGAGTGGTAGGAGCGATTAGGCTGGAAGTGATGATCCCGACTCCAGCAAGGAGTCGACTGCTGGAACTACTGAAGCTGCTGGAGAAAGTTTAGATTTCCCCTTAGGAATGTCGAGTGGCAGGCACTCTCAGCCTCCCCACTGCTCGACTAACGCCAATTTCAAATCTCCCACTCTACAAACTTTAGGCCCAATGGCAAGTCCAGAGGAGACAAGGGCCAAGTTTATCCAGTCTCTCGCGTCCTGGAAGGACCTGGAAGGAGCTCCAGCAAAGAAGCGTCCTTCACTCTCTGCAAGCGGCAACTGACTCATTCCCGCAGGAGAAAGTCATGGGAAGATTGTAAAGTGAATCGTAGGCCACCTAGGCAAGGGGCCTTCATTGCCGGAGCCTACGCCAAGCTTCATCTGTTCCTGGGAGTCAGCCCTTGGCTCTCAGAAACGGATCAATATAATTTGGAGTGCATAATGAAATTCAAAATTGAATCGAGAAGACGTCCCTGTACTTCAAGAAAGAATACAAATTCAAAGGAGATGGAAACTCCTTCCAGAATCGAATCAAGTCAACCACCTTGTGAGGACTCGATCAAAATGTCAATACGCTTAACAGCTCCCTCCATATAGGATCCTTAAGCATGTTCATCCCCTTACGTCTCAACAAGAATTTAGCCCGAGTACCCTTAGGATCAAGGGTTTCGTTTCGGAGCTCTCCTTTAGCTTTTAGGGCTATCGAATTACCCTCTACCTTTTTTTTTTCATTTAAAAATGGATATTAAGGGCTCAGTCAAGTTATGGATTTGAGGAGGGTTCCTGGAATGAAAACTCATCTGGAGAGTTTTATTGAATTTTGGAGAAAGTTCTTCGTGGGGATTTTGAGATTTACTACCTGACTTGTAAGACAAAGCGAATTAAAAGTCAAAGAAGGGAGTCTATGATCCCTAAAGAAGCGACTGCTGGTCGTTGGCGCGGGTTTTTGAAACGCTGAAAAGATGAAATGAAATTGAAAGTAGCGGGGATTTTGCTGAATGAGCAAAAGTTGGCTTGCCTTTCCTTGTAAAAAAGGCTCGTTTGAAGGAAGAAATGGAGAGGAAAGGAAGTCGAGCTTCCTGAAATTCAGGCTATTCCTTTCCGAGTCCTATTGACTTTCACTTCAAAATCTCCTGGAGTTCCTTTCTCCAGGTTTTTGGAAGCATTCCTGGAGCAATATCGAAAGCATATTAGAAGCAACTTGTTTGATTGAGTCAATTGCCCAGGGGCCCGTTGATTCGCATTTTTGAAAAAGTGAAAAGTAAAATAGTGAATAGTTCACTTTTTGCGATAGTGAATATTTGGAGCGTTGATTCAAACTT
>VYYI01000265.1:0-30691 GCA_021029175.1 Bilobella aurantiaca | reverse complement strand
GGGGGGGGGGGGGGGGGGGGGGCTTGTTACTGAAAGAAAAAGTAAAACCTTGGACTTACCTCTACATTCATTAGAGTAGGACCCCAAATTGGAGCCAAATTATTTAGAGGCATGAGATTTTTTTCGTGTAACTCATGGACAGCATAGAGATGACAAATGAGCTTTTTGAGAATATTCCTGTTGATAGGAGGTAACGCATGAAGAAGATCTTCATACGTTTTCATCTTCATATCTTCGTTGACCATGCCTGTAATTAACAAGTAAATTTGTTTCATAAATCTTAAGCTACTTTTCACATAATAAAATCGTCTCACGTGAAGTAGCTATCCAACTGGGATAGAGACCTGTAGTAAAGAGAGCGTCTGGCAGAGTACGAAAGAAACGTTTGAGAGTTCCGGCAACGTCGTGTGCTGAAAATTCTTTGTGAGAAATTTGCACACTCCATGAATCCTTTTGAAAATCTGCTAAAAGTTGGCTGATCCGAGTATTTGACCCACTTTGTCGATAAATTCCTTCGGCTAATGTACCTGAAAATTTTAGTTACATTTTTTTTATCCTGAACTTAAACAAAAATTAATTCCCCTCTGATGATCACGTATTCTTTCTTACCATGCGCATACAGGAAATCAATACATTTGTCCACAATAACTGGAATATCATCCATTGTAAGTTGCATTTCATCAAAACTCGCTCCATTCTGTGTCGCTGCAAGACCAACAACTTTTGCCCAAGTATTTGTTACTTTCACGACCTCTGTTTGAATGAAGAGAATTTTCGATATCATGTCCACCGTTAACACTTCGGCATTTTCGACGAAGGAGCATTTTTGTTCTGTATCCTTCGTATTCAGCACTGCCAAAAATAAAACGAATAAATAAGTTAGTCAAGAACATGGACTTAACTAATAATAATAGGGAAAAAAAAAGTTTAAGCGAATCTAATTTTCAACTCTTTTAGTAATCCATACCGACTGAACGTGCCTTCCTCAAATCCAACTCAAAGTACTCTACTCCGCCAGCAAAACCATGAATTAGTGTTCTCCCTTTCAGAATCATCCAGCTTGGATACCACTCACTTGTTACCGTTTCCTATAATAAAGAATGAGTAAAGGAAATAATCAGCGAACAGTAGTATTAAATGCGTTCCGATATAATTTCAAAGTCGTCAGATTGAATTAAAACCTTAATGAAACACCATCCGCCTTGATCAAAATCCGAAATGACGTGAGATGGCAAAACTGATATGAAAACTTCTGCCCACTTTTGCATCCAAGACGCTCTCTCCGCCTCCGTTGCTGCTGCCAGCAGCAATGTATTCTTGCCATTCCCAAACACTATTTCAAACGGTTTGAGCTGCACTCCTCCAGTAGCTGCAACTTTATTATCATTCTTTTTCGAAATCAAAGTCCCTTTCTCCAGCAGAAAATCTTCCACAACGACTTTCTTGTCATTGTATACAGACAATTTTCCATTTGACAAGACAACCCACCGCTTTGTATAGTCTTTTTGAACAATGCCTGAAGGACGGTAGAGATTTGATGAAAAAACAATGTTGTGGCGAACAACCGGAGTAAATTTGCATGGACCGTTGTCTGTGTGTTCTAAACCACACTTTACACAACGTGAAGAAGTAGCTAGGCTATCTGAAGATGACCTCCGGTGACCCAACGACTCCTCTCGGATTGGAATCAAACGAATTTTGTGACTGAGACGTCGCAAAAAGCTTCCGCCGCCAGTGTCAGATCTTTTCCAATTTCCTGACACCGCCGAAAGAGGGTCTTGCACATCTTTATCCTCTACCTCGGGTATTCCTCGCTGATTGTCTTTTGCGTCATCCCTTGTCTGAGGCACTACATCTTCGTAATTCTCCTCATCAACAGGCGAGAGAGGATGTGTTAACTGGTTGGAATTACTTTGCAGTGCCTCTGAGTTTATGGCAAGGGAATTGGGATTTTCAGTATGGGAAGCACCCAAAGAAGGAATTTTGATGATTTTTGATGAATTGCATTCGTTGTCTAATTCTTCGTAAGAATTTAGTAGTTCGTCACACTGATCAATTTCAGTTTCATCTAGACTGTTTAAGCTAAGGAAGTTCTCCGAAGTGGATTTAAACAATGGATCGAACTCCATCACAATTGACTTTTGTGAACTGGTAAACGTGGACAATTCTCTAGCGTTGGCGTTATTCGCAATTGATTTTGGGTTTGTGTTCAGTTGATTATCCAGGAAAACTACTGTACCATCCTCTAACGTAACATCATCATAAGTGTTCTCTTTCGTGTGAGGTTTGGAGGAGCAAGGATTACTTCCCTCACTGAGGCGGCTTGACTGATTTGTTTTTGTACCCTTCGACTTCGATATTTCCGTAGAAGGAAGACTGGCGGTACGGGATAAGTAATTGCTGTTCAAATGGTTACAGTCAAAATCATCTTTAAGTTTAGGATGAATCACTTCGTAAAAGCATTTCCTATCTTTGATTGGCGTAAACTCTATTACATTTCCAACTAATCGGATAGAAGGCGAAGATGAAGCAGAAGGAACTTTCCTGACACTATTTTCGTACATATTTTCATGGTCTGTGGAGTTAAAAACGACTGGCATTGGATGTTTTCCTGGCGTACATGGAGTGATCTCTTCCAATATGACTGTCTTGTTTTCGGCGGATGAGTTATTCTCTGTCGATTTTGATGGCATTGTGTTCAAACGCCGGGTTGGTTTAGCAGGGGCAATAACTGGCTCATAAACTATCGATGACTCAACGCTAGGACCGACTTGATTATAGTAGTCGGATGAATCAGAATCAGAACAATTCAGTGAAGATGACATTGAATGGAATGAAGTTCTCACTTCATCAGGTAATTCGGGTGACGAGAAAGAAACGCTTCGGAGAGGGTGTGGATCTACAAATTCTTTTTCAAATTCTTCGAATGGGTCAATCGTTCTACCTCTTTTGAAGATATTTATCGTCCCTCTCTTCACATCCTCAGAAAGCACTATATCTTCAAGAGTTGGTACATTTGGATTGGGTTCCTCAATCAGCGAACTGTTCTTATCCTTCTTTCCTTTCTTTCTGTCCCCGGAACTGAGCCTTTGCAGCAATTTTCTTGGCAGTGGAACAGGTTTTGAATTCTTTACTCCGTTGATATTTACTTCTGCATTGGTTGTATTATTATTTTGAGAATCCTGTGCTCCTCTGTGCCTTGGAATCGGCACAGGTTTCGAGTTGTCGGTTGAAATCTCCATTGTTCTGGAGTTTTACCTGCTTCAAACATCATATTCATAATCTTATTATCAATGAAATGCTCCGCTCCTCTTGTCACTATTTCAGATTGTAACACTCACAGCAATGGGATAGCCTTGAGTAAAAAAAAACTAGTAAATTATTTCCTTCAGAAAGTCAACTGATCATTTGAATTTCAACCGACTTGAAAGATATGAAATAATTGACGTTAAAAGAATTTGAACTAAACCAAGCAGCTTGAAAAAATTCTTTAGGTGTAAAATTTTTCACCTTAGCGTAGACTTCGACGGAGTCTTGAAATGATACGAAGAGTACTTCGGTTCATATATAATATCGTGTATCGTCCCAGGAACGTCAGAAGATGAAATTGAGATTACTTTCGTTCTTCTCTAAGTGCTCGCCGGCGGCAGTTCTAAAGGACACATTATTTCGTGTATTTGTTATTCATTATAAACATTATAAAGAAACTACAGTAAATATCAATTTCCTCTTGCTACGTCCAGCTCCACTAACTTTTCCACTTGGCTAACTTGTAAAATTTAAAGAAATAACTAAAAGTAAACACATCAAGGAAAGCTTACGTAATGGCGAAGAAATGCATGGGATCCTTATCTCATCTTCACATTGCATTTACTCGTGCTTCTTCCAAGGTTTACAAAAATATCTTCCACAAAGGTTACTGTGGTAAGAATAGGTACGCCAGCCAGCTGTGTAATCTAGAGAGGAAAAGCAATGAAACTGAGAATAATATGGACTTGATGCGTGTGAAGTAGGATGGGAATCTGAATATGAGAGCAATTACTTTCGTGGTATTAAAACAAAAGTAATAAGCTCTTTGGCCCACTGATACTGATTATGAATGGGACTGAGGATGTGACATGTGAAGATGGGTTCTTATTGACATTCTCAGAGTAAGGGGTTACTAAGAAAGTGAATGTGACCTTGCTGGTAATTAATTGGTGACTATTCCGTTAAGATAATTGACGATTGAGAGCGATCCGTGTTGTCACCTGAGGGTAGCAGAGGGTGGCCAAAACTTGTTGATTCTTTCTAAAGTGCCTCTTCCTTCTTCCACAAACCATGACTCATCCCTCGACGCCCCTATTCCCCTGACTCCACACAAACGTTTTGGCAGCGCTTCAAAATTATATCGAAAATAGTTTAAGACCTTTCAATAGGTGTCCATTAACTTTTCCAACACCTATTTCTCATCGCCATTTTGTTTCTATAATTTTTTTGGTAAGGCTTATGCCAACTAATCATATTATTAAAGCAAGTATCTTCTCAAATTATACGATGAATTGATGAAATGATGAAGAATGAGCGCAACCAAATCTAGTTTTGAGTCAGACTATTGGAGTGCCAAGAATCATTGCGGTCACGCAAATAAAGGAGTATCTTAAACTATTAAGATATGTATGATTTATGAAGATGAAACATGAATCAGCGTTGGTAGTTCCTGGGAAATGGATGCTGGTTAAATTTAATTATTAATTGTAATTGTTGCACGCAGTGGGTATTGGTCTAATGATTTTCCAAAATTATCGAAATTAAAAAATAATTGCTTAACAAGATTACGGGATTTCAGTTTAAGTTCGGAAACATATCAGATCAGTTTCAAATATCCAAAATATCACAATCGGCAATCACCTTTAGCAAAATTGGGTTTAGGTTTAATTGTTTAAATTTAATAACTACAAATTAATAATGATCAATTTCTGAATAACTAATGTAGCAGAGTCAAAGTTGTTGCATGTGTATGGAACGACATTGTCTAGGATAAAAAAAATACTTCTCCAGCATTATTCAGTAGCCTCCGCATAAAATTACACTTGACTTATATAATACTTATACTTATACATTAAGTACTTATATTAATTACTTATATAATTATAAAATATAATACTAAGCATAAACTAGTGAATGTATAAATTTTCGTATCTATTTTTCAAATGTTAAATTGTGAACGTGGCCTTCAAAAATGGCCATAACGTTAGATTATTTGACAATTGTTTCCATAATTTTTTACAATGTGAAGTGAAAATTATGGAGTCGAAGGCATATAAAAAAAAGTTGTTATTAAAATTCAGAACAAAAAAATTCCCGTGAAGATACTTGAGTATTACAGCGTTATACTACCGGTATAGCTACCGGAAGTGGCAGGGTATGTTTGAACAGCACGTTACCACTCCCAGAGAGGGTAGATATTTCGATATAAAGTTCTCCATAGGTAATTGATGTTCTCTCTTCACATCTTCCCATGGAGGCTTGACAGGTTATCCTACTGTAGCACCAGATATCATCACCACCCACGCAATTACCAAGGGGATAACAATGGAATAAAAGGTAGCAGAGGGTAGGGGGATGAAAACGTCGAAATTCGTAGCCTTAATGAATGGCAACGGTAAAGCCACTTGCTATTGTTGTCCTCTGGCAGAGATGCTTCAGCCACCTTGTCCTAGTCCACGAAGCAGTGAGTACCTATCGAGGAAGGATTGATTCGTGAGTTCTCAATCTGTCCAGAGCCCTTAAGTCCAAAGGATTCTTCCAGTTGTGGGAGGTGGGACTGAGCAATTGAGGCCAATGACCTCCTTCTCTTATCCCCAGTGCAGTGAAAGTGCTCAGGTGACATTTGGCAGTTCAATCTGAATCCTTCTGAAGGACATCTTACAGTGATTTCAGACGCAAGGCTCGAATTCGGTAGCAGGACAAATTGCCTTATAAGATTTACGACATTTATCGTTATTACCTAGCGTTCATTCCATAACGGATTGCAACCGCAAGCTCTTCATTGTTGTGGTAGATTTGATTTTACTTTTATTTCATAAATTCACTTGATGAATTTTGGTTAACATTCAGCGACCGACCCTAATAGAAACCCACACAAAGTATCTAATTTGGCAGTTTGGTTTAAAATGAATTATTCCAATAAGTTGAATTTAATTTACACTACTTTGAAGTTGATATTGAAAGTACTAATAATCGTTTCAATCCAAATAATGTTTGATAGCACGAAATGAAGAGGACTTTGGCGGCCATAAAATTTTGGTTTTAAATAGAATTGTCCGTTTCCTAGAATCTTTTTATGAATTAGAACTGAAGCATAGTTCCGGTCCCGACTCCATCTTTTATTCGCATCCCTCACATTCCGCTTCTACTTCCGTTGTCCAAAAGAATGGAGGCAGGGAACTTCCGATTCTTCTTCTAAACATTTCTAATTTAGATGCCAGAAATGGGAAGCTACAGTCGAGTGCGATCCATTAAGCTCAAGCGCAGGGCACCTGAACATCTCTTTGGCTTCACGCTTCGCGGAGGTCAAGAACATGGAACCGGCATTTTCGTTTCGTCCGTAACAGTCAAATCCATAGCTCAAAAACAAGGGCTCAAGGTATGAAATCATTTTTATCCAACTTCTAGTGTTTACTATACTGGCAACTAGAAACAAATCTCGTCATGCTAGTAATTAACTTTTGCTGTTTCTCAATAATGTTTGTCCAAGATTCGTCCAAGAATCCTCGCTATCCGTGACGGAACGACGAGCAATACAATGTTCTGTAAAGTTTGAGTATTTACTTGTACTCTGCAATTGCAATGCAAAGTATAGAAGCATCTTCACTTTTATCTTTTCCCATTTCAGCGTCAGTCAAAAGGATTGAGTCAAATTGTAATGATTCGAAATTTCGAAATCTAAATACTTTAAGAAAGTATGGATTTGATTTCGAGCTTCGATGCTTAATTAGACAATATTCCAGGTTGGTGATCAAGTTTTGCGGGTGAATGGGTTGCCCTTGTCGGCTGCGACCCACGCCGAGTGCTTGGCCTTCATATCTGATCGAAATTATATCAATCTCAAAATTAGAAGTAAGTTAAAGCAGAAGTAGTTTTACAATAAATCCTGTGGGGACATCATCCATTTTGAGATCCCGTAATTCCATTGTTAGTTAAGCTAATTGAGGGCGTGAACGACAACAGTACAAAATAATAGTGAAAAACAGAAGTAGAGCGCGGCAGACATTCCCAAATTGTTTTCTCCAACTTTCTCTACATGTAAACAATATTTAATTTCAGTTTGTTTTACAGATTGACTAAATGATAGGGAGCTAGTCCCATACAATTCATAATTAATTACTTCTACTTTTTAAATTTGTCTGCTTAAAATGAATGGTGCATTCTTTTTACCTTGAATCTTAAGATAACTAAAACATTTCTTTCTCTAAACGTGCGTTTTGAGGTGTTGGGATGATCCCTGTGAAGGATCCTGGGGAACCGTTGACATGGTTCCTAGTAGAAAACGAGCCCTTCCCATCACAAAATGACCCACTGCATCAATGTCAACCGAAGAAGGGACCAGTTGACCTCCGGCAGCGCCACCCACCGCTCGTCCCAACGAGGTCAGACATGTCACAACCAGATACGCAGGATCAAGTACATCAGACAATTTACATAAATACAAACGGTCATGCTGGACTTGGTTGCTGGTAAGACCTAATACATGGAGTTGAGTACAGTATGACGTCATTTGCTTACAATTTTAATTTCTGCTGATGTTTGTTTAAAATAGTGTACAAGTTACCTAACGCTTTGCATGGTGGTGGTCGTTTCCATTTACATTTTCTTGGATGAATTTTTAAGTGTCTGACAGGGGAGCGCATGCGTCATCGTCTGTGAGTCGTGACTCGTGAGTGCGCAAGGCGTCAACGCAATATGCCGTCACGTCTCATCCACCATGGATTACAAAAGCTTGCGTCCTTGCCACAACAATATTTTGCTGATCTTATCGGAATAATGCAAATAGTAGTTGCCTAACGTCAAACATTTTCACGCTCAGTTATTTTGATTTTGGAGCTTTAAAACAACTAAATCTGCTCAAGTGGCTTGAATCGAATTTGTTTTCCAGCATTTGCCGGGGTCCACCGCAGAAACCTGGAATTTTTGTCCAGTCAACAAAGTCAAATGGCGTGGCTCGAGAAGCGGGACTTCGACCAGGAGATCAAATTCTGGAATGCAATGGACACTCTTTTATAGATGTTCAATTTCCGGAGGTAAAACCTTATGGTCTTGAATCGTTCAAATATTTTTTTATGAATGCTAAAACCTTTTTTGTAGAAATAACTTCACCTTCAAAAGCAAAAAAAAATTGTTGCTTGAAAAGGCTAATTGAGCCTAATAATTGCCTGAGTGTATGCGTTAACGGTTGCAAAAAAGCTCTCCTCGCCTAGCTCCACAGATGCGCATTCATTATACCAAACACAACCTTTTTTTAAAAATTAAATAAGGGAACAATCCCTTTTAATTATCTATTTGAACTAATGTGACCTCTGACCGCTAAACCGAGAAATTGTTTTTTTCCTCGATTTACAGGCTATTTATCACTTGAAGGCGAGCAAGGAGCTTCGCTTGACAGTAATTAAGGGTGGAGCCTGTGACTTGTTTCCTGGAGAATCCAGCGGCTACAACAGTTCCGCAAGTAGCATCAACGGCGAAACCATCACCTCCCATCTTTCAGTTGGAAGTGAGAGCTCCTCCTCCATCTCCGACAATCTGGAGGATGCGCTGCGTAGAGTTCATATTTCGGCTGGACAGGGAGTTGATGAACCAAAGACAAGGTAGAATTAATTAAAAAAACTTTTTGTTAATGTGCTTGCTTGTTTTTCTTTTTTTGTTTTGTTGTTTTGGCGTAGTGGCGTAGCGTTGGACAGAAACATGGAATGGGAAGAAGTCGAACAAGTGTGGCGTTCAGCAAAGAAGGAATCTCTTATTATTCAAATTAAGGGTGCAGATCCCATAGAAGATCAGATTAGGCATAAAGAATTGCAGCTCAGTCTGGAGCGGCGCAACCTGAAGGAGGAGCAAAGAAAGCTCCAGGAAGAGGCAGAGAACTTGAAATTGGAAAAGCTGAAATTCGAGGTACAAACTGAAACACTTAGACAATGCGCCGCATTATTTATATGCACGTCTTATACAGGAGGAAAAACGAAAGGTATTACAGCGGACTGAATTGGACTCAAGGGCCCCTTCTGTAACAAATAGTACAAACAAGGGCCACTCTCTCTCAGCACTTGCCGGTGCATTGTCTAACGAAATTATGAAACGCACAACGGTAATAAGGCCCCAAATTTACATTATCGTAATTAATATGATTTTTCTAAATCGCTTAAATTTCAGCGACGAGAAACTCAACAGCCAAGTGGAGCAGAAGGAAAAGGCCCCGTTCCTGAACTACCGGTTAACGCACACCAAGCACTCAATGATGATATAAAGCGCCGTCAGCATGAGCAGCTTATTGAAGAATTCAAGCGCGCACATCAAAAGATGTTTGCGCCGACCCTTAAGTCAGTAGAAAGCGCTGACGCCGAAACAAATGAAAATGCAGGCCCGTTTCGAGAGGTTTTTTTAACTTAAAATAAAATAAATATTTCCGGAAACAGATAGTACAGTGTTTCTGTCTAGGAACGTGCTTCCTTCCGTGCCAAACGAATTCAAAAAGAATTTGAACACACCACAAAAATGGTGCAGAATCATGTTGCCGGAATCGTCCGCCAGAGGCAACTTCGATTCGAACGCCAGCATCAAGAGGTTCAGGAAACGGTTCGAGAAGGTGTCGCCGATGACAAGCCCAAAAGCCGAGCGCCGCTTCCGCCAGTAACAAATTTAGTGCTAAAAACGTAAATACAGACATAATGTCCAATAATAATCTTCCATAATGTAAAGGTTAACAACGAGGGAAAAAAGTCACCTCCGGTTTCAAAATACGGTACACAGGTACCACCTTCTGCACAGGTACTCAAATTAGAAATATGATTACCTAATAAATTACATTTGAAAAAAAAAGTAATGCAATTCCTGCTTTTTAGTTTCAGGATCCAGCTATTCGCATTTCGAAAACAGGTCAACCATTAGTAAAAACACTGGGAGAGCATATACATGATCAAGTTCAAAAGCGGGGTAGAAAAACGCATCATGTAGAATTTTCTGATCGTCCAGAAAGCCCATCTCCAGATTACTCAAATACACCGAGTCCCGAATTTGGACGGCGTTATGTAAGAATTTTTCATTTTTCGTTGGAAGTTAATATTTTCATTTTTTTTTTTGCCAAGATCAACCGAAAACCTGCTCAGCAAACACGTTCTATAGCACCCGGTATCCTAAAGGCGTAAAATACGTATATTATATTTTAGCTCTAAGTATTTTTCAATGTCTTTACTTCGTTTTCTTGCTTATTTGCTGATTTATTAGGAACTACTCTTGGGTAGAATATGTTGCTACTTTAATTATGATATTATTTAATATCCAAATCTATAAAAATATTAAAAAATGGAAGGTAAACTTCCGGAAACGGAAGTCTGTGTTTTGTGAATCTCATTCGTTCCACTAATTTCTCTTTATAGTATCTCAAAAATCTAAGGTCGTAAAGTAGTCTGTGGAGTCAATGGCAGGTCAATTGAATCCATCGGGGCTCCACCCCCACTGGGGCCAGTGTATTCTGGAGGAGTGACTTCCTCCCTCCCCACGAATACACGATACTTCTTTGCAATTAGGGTCCAATCCGCCACTGTTTCAATTCGCTGTTGATGATGGAGTCCGCTTATTGTTGAACCCAATGGATGGAGCGGACTTCCTGGGGTCATTGGGCTGACTTGAGCCACGCTCAGGCGCATAAGATCAGACACTATCAAAACAATGGTTTTTATTATCACATGATTTTTTTCAATTTTTCCATCCAAGAAGTATTCCAAACTTACCCCTAACCCCTGGCGCGGGTTTCGTTTTGTTAAGAACAGTTTTCCAGCGTTGTTTAGGTGTTGGTTTTCCAAACTGAAACATGCTCGCTCCTGTACGTGCCCCCTTTGGAGCTCCCTTCCTCTCCCATTTGAGAGGGTTGAAGGGTGCTGGAAAAAATGTAGAAATTAAAAATTTTAATTAATTAAAAAATTAACCTTACATCATTAACTTATAAACTAAAACCTACCCCTCTTCTTCTTGCATTGTCGGTATATCCAAATAATCCAAGATGTACAGAGATTTATGGGAGAGGGCGTTGCTGCTGTTCGATGCATATTTCGGATTAATTTTGCAAGACCAAACTTCCACTCGATGTCGGACTGGGCCTGGATCCTCTGGTAAGTATCTGACATCATGGCGATTAGCAAATTGATCAATACGATGACAGTCACGAGCAGATAGATCGCAAAGAATACTTTAAACAGAAATGCCGTCCATTTTGGCTGGGCCACTTCGAACATCATGTCAGTCGCATTCGTTTGTCCAAATAGAGCGAAGAAGAGTAACTCCAGAGTGTCCAAAGGTGTTATCAACACTGACAAAACACAGCAGTATTTTCCTTCTAGGTCTGAGTAATTTGTAATTAGCTTAAAAATAGTCGATTAATAATACCTCCTGAAGGAAGTCCCTGCGTCACTGTCACCCTTGTATAGTTGAAATCAGACGGCCGCTCATAGAAGGGTTGATTCAGCGACGCCATGACCATGGAGAATCCAACCATGAAAATTGCGAGCACTGCCAGAAAACGTGCCAAGTCCTTCATGAGGTTTCCGATGATAATTGCCCAAGGGCCGAATAGGTAATGGAACGATAGAAAGTCCAAAATCTGAACGCAGGCGAGTAGAATGGCCACGGCGAAGAACTGGTTACGAAAATAGAAAATGTGGCCGTACCAACCCCTTCCCACGAAAAAGCCGATGCCGTGGACAACTAAAGCGAAAATGGAAAATATGAGCACGGCGACCTTGATCCAACCGAGACCGGCCTTGTCAGAAGGATTCGTGACCTCGGAGATGATGAGTCCAAGAAGCCATGCCAGGAGTATCCATTCATGCCAATATGGAAAGAGACGCGTGCGCAGAACAGGGTAGATCGGAGTGATGGAAGTAAGGCAAAGAAGCGCCATCAGATACAGGTGGGAAGTCAGGTAAGACATAAATTTAATGATTGGGATTTTATGAAACCGGTGTCCCAGCGGAAGGGAAAATATGATCCACACCGGTGGACAGAAGATGAACGTAGCGAAAAGGAGGAGGAGCTTCCAACTGGCCCAATTCAAATTTCCAACCCATAACTCAGAGAGGTAGCGCTGAACTGCAGTGTGAGCAATTACTTCCTTCTGTTCATTTTCAATTAAAACGTCTAGAAATTGGATGCTGCGGCGATCTACGGAGCGAAGTAGTTTTCCTGCTGAATCCGGACCTGATGCTAGTGCCAGCAGTTCAGCAGCCATTGATTCGCAATATTTTGCAGCTCCGATCAAATCCTTGGCTCGTTCCTTCTCCTAATATAACCAAGTTTAATTTTTAGCATTTTGCGCTTTCAATATTTTAGCTACGTCATGCTTCAAAATGTATCCCAGAAAAAAGTCCTGAAAACGATGAGGGGATCAAATAAGTCGTCCAACGTTTTTTATTCACCCCATTCAACAAACTTACGCGAGTAGATAAGCTTGCAAGAATGTTTGAGAGCTTCGCGGCAATATCAACCGGTGCAGGCGAAGCCAAGACGAAATCGTTAATTGGTTCATTGTTATTGTTCTTCCCACAAATTGTCAGGTTGTAGACAAACTGCAAATAGTAGCGTGCTATTCTATAAAACTTCTGAAAATACGAATAATGCTGTAAATTGTACGAACATCTTTGTCTTCCATAAGGCCATAGGAGTCATGTTCCGTTTTCATAAGGTAATTCAAAACGTTGTTGTGATTTTCTGCAGCGGCGTACCAAATTGGGTAAAGGCCTTTCGCGGTTTTCGCCAATGGAGATGCCCCGCTTTCTACTAACAATTTTACAACGTCGAGATAACCAGCTTTCGCCGCGCAATGAAGTGGCGTCCATTTTTCCTTTTAAAAGTAATCAAAAAACAAATTTAAAGTACTGCTGCAATTGCTCACATTGCTCTGTATTGGTTACTGTTGTATTTTAGCCTTCATGTTAATTTATCAGCTTTACATTGTCAACAGCGTCTATTTCTGCGCCTTGGCCCAGTAGAATTTCCACCATTTGCTGATGTCCGTAAACTGCGGCGATATGTAGACCAGTCCGACCTTCGTTATCCCTACTTTCGAGCAATTCTGACGATCGACTTAGCAAAAGTCCAACAATGGTCGTATGTCCCCCACGACACGCCAGATGCACGGCGTTTACACCAAGGTTCGCCGTGGGAGCATCGACTTGAACTCCCTGGGAATTGAGCAAGAGGCGAACAACGTTTTCTTCTCCAGAAAACGAAGCGAGGTGGAGCGGTGTCAGGCCTGATTCTGTGCCTAGTTCCTTTAAAAAACTTGCTGCTAACGATATTGGTGGATCAGAGGCAGTTGTCGCTGGAATGTATGTTAGAAGCTCGCGCACGGTTTCTAAAAAAAAGCAACAACAACAAAAGATTCAAGGCACATGACTTATTTGGTTAACATTCCACAGAATTTTACCTGTCTGTCCAAAGTAAGCTGCAATATGAAGCCCCGTAAGACCGAGCTTCCTGCTGCTAAGGCTTATAGCATCCGTTTCAGAATTCCGTAGCGAATCAATAACGTTTGTGTGACCGTTTTTAGAAGCCAGATGAATAGCAGCATAACCAGCCTTTTCAGGAAAATTTTAAATAAAATTATCTTTGTTTAAGATTATTTAAATAAAAGTTTTAAACTCACTCGGTTCTCATCAGTTGCTGAAGCTCCAGCCTCCAGAAGCGCCTTGACAAGTTCGGCGTGTCCACCTTCAGCCGCTAGTTGTAAAGCAGTTGCATCAGTGCTTCGGTTTCGTGCAGAAATGACCCCTTGCTTGTCGAATTTCATAAGCTCTTCTAATACTGATACAGAACCTTGCATTGCGGCTAAGTGGGCACATGTACTACCGTCCTAATATTTGGAAAATATTAAACTTTCGTCCACATTTTTAATGTTTTCGGCATACTTTCGTGGCACTGGAGACAAGTGTCGGTTGGCTCTTTAGAAACAACTTAATCACATCTCCATGATTGTGCTGCGCAGCCAAATGGATTGGTTTCTGCCCCTTTTCGTCCGTCGCATCCGGATTGGCTCTCAAGCCTAATAGGAGGCGACAAACTTCCAGCTGTCCAGTTTCAGCGGACAAATGAAGCGGCGTTTGCTTTTTCTATACATGAAAATAATATTAATATAGCATTAATCACATCAATTCACGATAATCAATCTGCTGTAACGAATTTCGTACCAGCGTAACAACATCAACATAAGCGTTATGTTCCTGGATTAGAAATAGGCAGAGTTTGGTGTACCCCTTCATCGCCGCCAGGTGGAGCGCCGTAAATCCAGTTCTGGATTTGGCATTGATAAAGGCCTTGTGCTTCAGCAGCATACCACAGACTTGCTACAAATTAATAATTGATGGTTTTTTACTGAATTATTTCTAAGACAGGCCAGATGGATGGAAATAGTTTTTCCCGTACCTGAAAACCGTGCTCTGCCGCCAGATGCAGCGCCGTTCGTCCGTCGTTGTCAAAGACATCTACCCTCGCGTTATTTTCGAGAAGGGTCCTCACCACGTCAGTATGTCCCTTGTGACAGGCTATGAGAAGCGGCGACCACCCGTTGGAAGACTGCTTATTCAGGGCTCTTTGACACTCGACGGGGGTCATGCGCGTGAGCATTTCTTTGAGGATGTCATTGTTCCCTTCACGGGCACAATAATGGAATACTGTTTCATGTGTCTGCAATTGCACAAAAATCAATAATACCTCGGTAATAATGCTCTACCGTTGGACGTACCCGTTGGCCCTATAGCTCTTACCTCTCTTGTTTGTTGGTAAACGGAAGCGCCGCCATTGAGTAATAACTGCGCAATCTCCCGCGCTGCCTCGTGCAGGTTCCTATTGGTTGACGTAACGTCGCTGAGCTTCGAGGCATAGTGCAGAGCCGACTCGCCCTTGTTTGTAGCGGTATTAATGTAGACGCCTACATCAGTTTCACCGTGTTCCTTCGAAATATACTGCAGAAGCTCTTTGACAACACGCAGGTGACCGAAACGACAGGCAAGATGGAGTGGAGTTTCCCCGTCCTACAAAAGTGTTTCTTATTTTTATCGCCAAAATATGCTTTCAAAATGATAAATTTTTTAAAATTCGAAAAATGAGGTTTTCACCCACCTTGGATTTGAACATTGGGTTGGCACCGTCATTGAGGAGCAAACGGATAATGCGCAGTCGCCCCACGCGTGCAGCGACATCTGAAATGATGTTAAGAATGTTCACTCAAACTCAAACCTATTTATGATAAACTGAATACATGTTGTAGACAGCCATTTTTCTTTGCCAAAATTCTTACCGAATTTATATTATTTTAATTTCTGATTGCTGGTAAATTTATAATCGTATTCATGTAAACTAATCTAATGGACTCACGAAGTGGCGTCTCTCCATTTTCCATTGTGATATTCGGATCAGCGCCAGATTTTAAAAGCATCTGTGCGCATTTATCGCCTTCGTTTACACGCGCTGCAATATGGAGTGGAGTTTCTTGCGCTTTCCCACCTATTCAAATTCGAAGAATATAAATCACTAACAATTGAGTTTAATATAACTATTTATCAAGTCATCGTCTTTCTTATAAGTCCATGAATATACCTGAAATCTAAATTTAAGCATTAATATGTAAGCGTTGCAACTCGCAGCTACCTTTTATGTGCACTTGTGCACCGTACCCAAGTAGGGTTTCAACAACGCCGGGTCTTCCAGACTCCACTGCAATGTGAAGTGCCGTGTAATTGTCCTGTGGATTTAATTAAAATATTTGAAAACTAACGTATTTAAAAACAACGCCGAATACACCAAACTCACATTTGTTGTAGCATCCACTTTCTCTCCTTTGTCGAGCAATTTACTAATCATGGCGGCGTGTCCATGGCGTGCCGCAATGTGTAAACTTCTGGCACCACCCTGTACCATTCCCAAAAATATGTTAGCTCTTCCGATCAAGTATAACAAAACATTTTAACGAGTTGAATTAATTAAAATGTAATAATAAATTGTAATTTCCATACCTTGTTTGGCATATGAAGAGGGACTCCTTTCCGGAATAGCGCCATGGCTGTGTCTGGATGGCCATGGAGCGACGCAATGTGCATTAAGGTACTTCCATCTTTAGTCCGCTCGAAAACGGACACTTTGAATTTTTCAGCTAAGAGCTCAATAATTGAAGTGTGGCCGTGTTGAGCAGCAATATGAATTGGTGTGCGATCTAATGTTTCATACTTGTTTTAATTATAGTCTGCATTTCATGTTAAGCTTTGTAGTACGCAAGATCGCCTTTGTAATGCCTCTACCTTGTTTGTCGGCAATATTTGGGTTTGCTTTGCATAGATAGAAGAATTTCAAAAGATTTTCCTCTCCTTCCGCCGCAGCAATATCTGTCAGCATCACAAAATTATAATACTAATTTGTCTTTCTACTTAAGAGAAGGGAAGATGAAGTAAATTAAGACAATAAGTTAAAGGTAAAAGTAACAGTAGCGCAAGTTTTTCCAACACCATTTCGAGCCGGTATCGAAAATAGTGTCAATTACACCTCAATAGCGAATACAACGAAAAAGTAAAAACGGCAAAAGAAAATGGGCGGAAAATGAGAATTTTTTAACCGATTTTTGTCGGGTGTAATTTAAGTTGTTCAACTTACGCATTGGTGTCTGTCCATCACCCTAGAATTAGATAACATAAAACAAAAGAACGATTTATGTTTTTGTTCCAAAGATGAAGTTGATAGATTATGAAATTTCGAAAAGCATATTTTTTAATTATTCAGAAATCAGGACTCGTACATTTTTGGCATCAACGCTGGCTCCCGAGTCAACAAAGATTCTAGCTGTCTCGAGGTCTCTTTTCCTGATGGCCAAATGGAGTGCCGTGTCACTGCGCGGACCAGCCTTGGCCCGCATCTGCTCATGCGCCAAATGAGAAAGCAACTCCTGACACGCCCCTCTCGTCCCAGTTGTAAGGGCAATAAACAGCGGAATATTTCCATCCCCGTCTTTTATAAGGCGGGCATCCTTCGGCAGGGCTCCCAGAATTACTTTGATGATGTTAGTAGCATTTCCGCTTGGCCTAGTACAAGCCAGGTGAAGCGCCGTTTGTTTCTTACCCTGAAAACCGTTCAAATCCAAGATTCATTGAGACACCTAGAATTTTATTATATATATATATTCAAAGTTTGCTTTCGTGTTTGAATTTTTGTTAAAGAAAGAAACATAAATCACGTTTGCCTCCGGTTTTCTGCAACATATGGATTTACTGTTAACTGATCAATTACCTGTGTGATTGCAGTTGCATCTGCTTTTTTGGCCAACAAAAATCGGACAGTCTCATCTCTCCCGAAAAGCGCTGCTAAATGAAGCGGAGTGAAAGTCTCCTATAATATAAATGAAAAATTGTACACAAATAAATACAAACTAAATTATTTCAAACAACTGTAATGTTAATAAAATAACTTTTATATTTTATTTGATGTCCATGCGAAATATATAGGTATAAGCGCGAATAGGGGGTACATTTGATCTGGGTTGAGGAAAAAACTGGGAAAATTGCCTTTTCTCCAGGAACATCCAACATTAGCTTCCTCCTACCTAGCTTGAAATATGGAAAAAAAAATATATAGCTAAAATATATGTGATGATATAATTTCCTTCTTGGAAATGTTAAAAATTATCACACTAGAAGTGGCCCTTATTAGTTCACGTGTCGTGTGCAAGGCCTGTCGTGAAGAACGCTACCTATTCCACATTCTCACAACTTTGATATTTTAATATTTCGGATCCATTTTTTTTTCGTACTTCTGGAATTGTAACTGGTAATGCGGAATGAAAGTTGTGGCAAGAGAAACTGTTTTATGAATATTAAATATCGAAAGTTCAGCAATTGGACATTAGTAAAAAAAATTGATTTGAGGTTCGGAGGCATTTGATTTGAAAGAGGTCGAATAATTTCAATTTCCGGATAATGTGACGACCTTTAATATAGGCCTTGAGGCTGTTAGCATAGCCATTTCTTTGAATTTCTAAGAATGAAGGATAAATGGATTTTTGGTTCTTTTGGAGTGGAGTACAAAGACAAGGAAAGCAGAATGAATTACTGAGCTAATTTCCTATTGTTCGATTTTCTTTGGTTCTTTGTTGGTGAAAGCAAAAGTCTCATAGCGTGTACACAGGGTCGCCTTCTCATGGCTGAAAACTGAGAAGAAAAGCGATTTGTAATGATTTTACGATGACCCCATTCGATAGTGCTTTGGTAAGGGCTGCTTTCTCCAAAACAAAACATGGCACAATATGCTTTCAACCCTCTCTGCCTGCTCTTAGCATATAATCTTGACCTATCTTACAAGACACCAAAAGGTCACTCCAAGCACTTTCACTTTCCAAAAGGAAGCCAAACCAGAAACCAATCTTCCACACGTACAGAACAAGAAATGCAATTGTGTTGCATAAGCTGGTTTCCTAATTGTGTCTCCAGGGATCTGTCGACCTATAAACTTCGTTTTATCAAGTCTTACTTATTTCAGGAAATTACTAAAGAATAATTATTGAAGGATTTATTTTTGTGATTTGTAACCTATGAAATGGCGAATTTTTACAAAAAGTGGCTATCCTTCTTTTGTTTGCTTTCACTCTTTCCTACAATGTTCGTTGGACGCTAATGAATAGTAATTGATACAACACGTTCCCTTCAAACTAATTATTATAATTTACTTACTTTATTTTTGGCATTAACATCACATCCTAGCTCAATCATGCGTTCTGCTAGTGGAACACGGTTGTCCTTCACGGCGTACATCAACGGTGTCCAGCCATTCTCCTAAAACATTTAATTTTTATTTAATCGTTAATTGATTTAATTAGTCCATAAGTGAATGTAATTTGTGTTAATGGAAGGGGTATTTCTATCCACACCGCTCAGGCCCGAATCGGCTCCATCGCGGTAACTCCATGCCAAAGGCCTCCCTATCGTCTCCACGCCTTTAGGCAAGGTCCTTGGCAATGGCAACCATACTGACAAAATCCTTACGTAAGGATTTTGTTAGTATGGTTGCCAAGGACCTTGCCTTTAGGAGTCAGAGGATAATTTGTGGCAACATCCAAATCATCCCATCGACTCCATGCCTTAACGGAGAGTTTAGGATTCTGCCATAAGGAACTCCTTGGTTGGACTTATCAATCTGCATATGCAGATTATCCAGACATTTTCAGAACATAGACGCTTACTATGGCACTTTTTATTGGGCGGATCAGGATTCGATCCCAAGAAGCCAGTGGAAAGGAACTGACGTCCTAGCCAACTGGACATCACGGTCCTTTAATTAGTTCAATGCATGAACATTTTCATGCAATGCTTTTTCATTTTTGCTACAGATAATTCTGTACAAAAGCCTTTCACATAAAAGTTGATTTACTAAAAAGTAAAATCTTTAAATTTTGATTTAACTCATAATAAAAAAAAACTCTTAGGCTGTCGCGCAACGCAACACTAGGCATGCAATTGTTTTAGTTGAATTTGCGCTGCGCCGACACTTGAGAACTGATGACAAATGGAAATGTAACAATATGAAGTTAAGGAAACGCAAGTCATGAAATAGTAGTTATCGATTGATACCGTGGGTTTAATTAGTGTGTCAATCTGTATAACATAACCAATTAAATGAGGCGTCACTAACCTCATCAGCGATTCCGGCTAGTGGTTTAAATTCTTCGTGTGGTCCAATGACGAAACTTTTTTCCAAATAGCGCAGATTTTGCTCAACCGCGTGCCAATCTGATTTTTGGCAGAGAGAAAGGACCCTTAAGGCCAATTCGTGCACTTTATCTTTTTCGAATTCCTCCATTTTCTCCTTTGGTTCCATTGCATCGGGTGGATGAGGATGATCCTTCTTTGCTTCCGAAATTGGAGGGGCTTCTTTTGCATGTCCAGTTGTTCCAGCCTTTTTCTTCTCTCCAGCGTCTCCTCCCCTCTTATCTCCAGGCCCTTCACCACCCTTTCGCTTCTCAGCGATTTCACCCGCTTTCTTTTTATCACTTGGACTGACATCGCCGCTCCTTGCAGGTTTAGGCACGGGACTCCTCCTACCATCCGGCGACTTGGAACCATCTTTCTCTCCTTTCTTTGTCACTGTCAAAAGGTCCTGAGCTTCACTTTTCAAGGGCACGGAGGTCACTTTCACTTTCCGGGATCCTTCAGGGCGGGATAAGCGTTTGGAAGTCGTAGTGTCTGAAACTTTACTCGGCTCCTCTGGTAGCGGTGGCAAGGGATGCATAGCCGGTGTCTTGGACAATTTTGGCGACGGTGATACAGAGCGTGCCTTAGCTGCATCAATGGTGGTTTCGGAAATAGGCAGTCCTATTTTGGGGGGTTGTATTTTGACACTTATCCGCGGCGTCTGTGGAGTCTTTGGGACACTCTTTGTCACTTTCTCCGGAACACCATCCGTCAATTTATCACTTCCTTCAGCAGGAACCTATTCATTTTAAAATTAGATCACCCCATCTGGTTTCAAGTTATTTAAAGTTATTAAAGATGCATAATACAGAAATTCGGGGAAATGTTTTGATGTTGTATTATGGTAATCTAAAATATTTTTAATTAAAAACTTGCATGTCCTGCAACCTTTGTCTATGGAAGCAATTGATGAGATGCTAAGGCTGTATTGCAGTGTGAAGCTCTCTCAAAATGCTTTCATGTTTATAACATGCGAATATGAAACATAATCGTTTACATATTCAGCGCTGTCATTTACAGTTTGATAATGTTAGCGTCAAGTGAAAATTAAAAAAAAAAACTTTGTTGGGTAAGTGGGTATTCTATGTTCATTAAATGTTTACTTTTTTTTATCAACGTATACTGTTAAATATTTTCAACCGGTTTATTGAAATGAAATGTCTTTTGATTTTCTGGAGTCAGATACTTGATGTCAAAGAAAGTGTAAGTAGTAATGTGAATTCAAACCCGATAGGCTCCTTTGGACGCTGAAATTTTTCGTGTTGTTTTGAGCACAGGTACACTAGGAGAAGAACCACGAGACTTTGCAGTAGTGGGTTCATCTGGAGGGGTGGATCCGCTTCCAGTCAACTTTGAGACAGACTTTGATTTTCGTTTGTCCATTGTCGGTGAAACATTTTCTGTAGGATTTTGTGGATATTCGGATGTTTCCGGTGGTAAAACGTTGTCGTCTCGGCCTAGATCCGTAAGGTTCTCCATGGATTTACTAATTTTCAGCAGCGGAGGTGCCAAAATGGATTCCGTTGGACCTTTCGCCCCTAGAAACTTATCCAATTTCGACTCCACAAGGTCGGATGTCGCTCGTAGTTTGAGATCCGGCGGTTTCTTCCTTTTGCTCCCTTTTCGCCTAATGGAAGGTCCAGGACTGTCGTTTTCGAATTCTAGTTCTGCGACATTGGGAACAGGGACGCGTGGCGGGAGGACTTGAAGTTCCTCAACGGGCGGTAAGGGCTCAATTGGCGGAAGCGTCGGAGAGACTTCGTCAAAGAAAACTTCGTCCTCGAGCTCTGATAGGAATTTTAAAGAAGCGCGAGAACTGCTAAGGAACGGGGATTCAGGAACTGGAATCTTAGATTTGGGGAAATTAAGTGGTGAATCCATTTGTAGAAAAGTTAAGGGTTGACTTGTTGAAAATGCCTTGTAGTAAAAAGTTGTTGAAAAATACTTGAGTGAACCACTTCTGCCCCGAACTTGCCCAACGCTCTGTGCCAGTCGTAGCAATTATTGAGGTCAGGCAGGAGCAGGGAGAAAGTGGTTTCGGACGGAGAGATGAAATGATTGTGTGACCCATTAAGAAATACAAGTCTTGGCCCGTTGTTGGCCCCTGGAATCTTAGGTCGACGATTCGTTTTTGCAGATTTCCAAGTTTCATGCGCCGAGCAGCAGCAGGGAAAGAGCTGAGAGTCATGCCAAGAAGTGACCGAAATAGTGAAGTAGGGCGGGCGACTGATCCCACTTTGAAAGATGACGAATACTTGGGAAGGCATGCATCACTCAGGTGAGGTACAAAGGAGGCGAAATGGGCTTCGTCAAAACGTAAGTGCACTCAACCCCCAGTTATGAAGCGCCAGGAAAATTTCACTTCCGGTGAAAGCTCGCTTTCATTTGCAGGAGAAATGAACACAGGTACACTCTCACCGGCCACAAAAAGATCACTTTCACCTCACTGTGATGACAGAAATTAGGCTTCTCATAATATAATTCAATTTGCAATGTAGGTTACGTACAGATCAAACTTCAAGTCAGATGTTTTCTCCATGTTCAGTATGACTGTTCAATCTTAGAACATTACAAACGCATGGAGCGCTGTGGAGTACTATACAAAATTCTTTGATATTCACGTAATGATAAACTTAAAGGACAATGGGGCACCGAAAAGTCCACTCGTGTGATTTTCTAAAAAAAATGTGGTTTTTATTCTGGTAAAAAGGCTGGAGAATTTCGAATCTGACCTCGGATCCCAAAAATTTATAATGACCTCCAGAGGTCATCAAGAGTCAAAGTTAAATTCTAGCTTTTACGCCACTTAAGACAGAATATTGAAAACTTCCAGAAAACTAAACTCCAGAAACAAAACCTTGTGTCCTCGAATACTTCTTGTGACTGGCGTAAACGATAGACGATTTTACCTTGACTTTTGGTAGCCCCTGGAGGTCAAACCATTGCGAAATTTAGGAATCTGAGGTCATTTTCAGATTCCCCAGCTTATTTAATATGAAAACCCATAATTTGAAAAAAAAAATTGAACTTTTCGCTGGCTAAGTGCGAAAGTATTTTTAAAATTAAAAACAAATAGAAAAAGAACTGAACTTCCAATCCAGTAAGCTCTTAAAATGACGGATATCCAACCGTATGTTATTAGAGTCGTGACAGAAGTTATAGTGGAAAATAATACAAATTAGTTGCACCAAAACCATTGAGTTATGGTCATGTTGGCTTGGTGGTGTAAGTGATATGCCGGCCAAATTAGCTTAATTTGAATATGATAGTGCTGAATTGTGCGTGGGACAAGTGTGAAAGTGACAAGATCCGTTCCATCAATTGTGAGCATCATCACCGTGGACTCGTGGCGTGAGTGGTTGTGATGCACGGTTGAGCTGGAAGCGTTTGGCTGGTCTCACGCACCTGCTTTCTCCAGCGTCCCTCCGGTCAAGTGAAGAATGAATGGCTACTTTGCATGGCTACTTTGCATGTCTTCACTCTCCTTCCAGAACTGGCTGGAAGTCATAAAAGGGAAAGCTACGTTCCAATTGCATTTGAGGGGGTCAAGTAAATAGCGAAATGCCTCAGAAAGTTATAAATCCCAGAAAGAAGTCAAGAGAAAGCTTCAACGAGGCGTTGACCCACTTTTACTTTTTAGAGCTACGCTCTATCCTACTTTCATTCAAAATCTATAAATATCACTTTTGAAAAAATTAAATAACCTATTCAGTTGGATGTCAAAATATCACATTTTTTGTCTAAATTGATCTATACCCCCTAAATTAACTACCTAAAGCGGTGTATAAATATAACTTAAGTATTTCTCAAACAACAGCTAACAATTTTTGTCTATCTCTTTTAGTTCTAGTGAATCTTTTATTAAATTTTTACTTTCATTTTTTCGTAAACGAAATGAAATGATGCTAATAAAATAAATTGTTAGGGTTCATAATTGCCATATTGGGATGTCATTGTAAATACGCAGAAGTTGTGTCTGTTACTGTTATAATTGAGACGACCCTTAAAAGGGCTATTAATGAAAATCAATTATATTTTAGCCAGTAGCACCTTACGAACGAACCAATTCACTCGCTTCTTTTATTTGCACGAGTTGAACTCTTTATAAAGAAAGAGTAGAAAACGTTAATCTAAGGCTCATAGTAGGCCACTGGAATGACATGAGAAACCGGGTCATTTCCCTATCCAACTGGGCAGTAGATCCTTGTAGCAACTGGCCGAGAGGAAGGTCCAATTATTAGGAATCGAGGCAGCATAGTGCTGGGGTATATATGAAAGAGTAACTCTAATAAACAACGCTGGCAACTAATTAATATATATTAATGTAGCTTTAGATAGGTGACAGAGGTTATGTCATGGTTAATTGATTGGCTGCAAGTTAGTAGATGGTCCTTGGTTAGAAGGTATCCAGGATATTTTGGTAGGTTGAGGTGGGGTCGAAGGAGTAGTCATCCCCCATTCCTTCCAGAAGAAGGTTGAAGTCTGAAGGGTCGGTCTCCGTCTTTAGAACCAATCCAGCATCTTCCTGTCCCTTCCCCTCGCCCCTCGTCGAATGCCTTATCCTCTGGTTCTGGGCGTATCCAGCAAAACCGCCCTGTTGGTTCGGGTTCGGAAACAAGGACATGTTTTGCTGCTGGCTGATACCGGCTGAAAATGAAAAAGGAAATTAAAGTGACTCTTTTACCCGCCGTAGTTGAAAAGCGTAGAAAATGATGGTTTTTAGACTATAATTCTGAAAATGTGAAGAAAATAATACAATTTAAAAATGTTGTTCAACATGGAAACATACGAGGATGAAAATGCTGGTGCTGCTGAAAAGGCCGGGAGTTGTCTGGGTGGGGCGAGTGGGTGTGCCAATTCTCGGCGAGTTGAGTTTGAGTATGATTGGCTTGATTTTGATTATTGGAGATCCTACCCTCGAGTAAGGAAGCCCGGCGCGCTGCTAGGCCCATGTGCTGCTGCTGATGCTGCTGTTGAAGATGATGATACCCGGCATCATTTATGATTTGGTGACGATGAGGATGAGTATTGATTCGCTGATTGGATTGTTGGGTTGACACAAGGGAATTTCCGTTACTATTAAATCTAACAGGCATTTCATTCCCTTGCATTCCTCGATGTTGCACTTCTAGTGGCATTCTGGTCCCTACGTCACTAATTTCAGCGACACCTGAAGGAAACATACATATTACGTAGAAGCATCCAAATGAGCTAAAGTACATAGGCAGCACCTTTTAACTTTGCAAATAATTTAAATGATAATGCTAAACCTTGCTCCAAAATTAACTTCATCCTCAAGGGATAACTGATTACGTAATACGTATAATTTTGATGTAAAGTATAGTTCTAATTTTCAGTTGCGAAAAAAAAAATTACATTTGGCTACACAGTACACTGCAAAGAAAAGTTGGCGTGTTAAAATGTTTTGTAAACCAATCTACTCTCCTTTTGCAAATTGCAAAATTAAGAGTGGTGATAATTGTCGTTAGCTGATTTACATAATTTAGACCTCTTTTAAAATATGACATAACAAAAACGACTTGTAGTAAGTTGTGTGAGGAAACTTTTGGCAATTAATTTGGTGACAAACAATGAGACTGACCAGGCGGATAGTTACGGAGCTGTGGCCTGGGTAAATGGTTTGCATTGGGAAACTGTCCAGGATTTGAAATTCCAGTCATTCTTCCTACTGGCTGTTGTTGCTGGATGTGACCGCTTTGCGACAGTCGCAAGTGTTGCTGCGTAAAGTTGATAGTTTGACCTTTGTCATGTTGTGCACCGGGAAAGCAGCCCTCTGGCCCTGTGTTCTGATAGTACTGTGTACTAGGAAACGATTGATGATGTGAAATTGTCATACCCGCCCCTTTATGGTCTTGGTGGCCCATGCCCATACCCATTTGTGGTCCCTAGAAAAAGTACAGAATCAAATTTTAATTGTGACACAAGATGTAACGTGGAACTTAAATTTACCTGATGAACAGTATTATGCTGCTGGTGTGTCACATGGGATGGCTGGTTAATTTTATGCTGCATATAAATGGGTTGATTAGAAGAAGGGAAGGGGTTGGGCGGAGAGAAGGAATTTCGATAGGAGGGAGGAAGCTGTGGATTGAGATGCGCTTGCGTGAAAGACTTCGGATGTCCCATTGTATTTCCAGGGGATTTGGATCTCTTGGCCAGGGCCATTAGATCTACAGGGCTCCTAGGGTAGTTTGGACAGGCTCCGTACACCATTCCTGGTCCGGGATTTTCCTGTTTCACTATCACTCCGCCGTCACCTGAGTGACATCGGACGTTTCTGAAGGCCTGCTGACCCGTAGGCACAAACTCACCCCCAAGAGGTGAGTAAGGGTCAGACGCAAAAGGAGAGCGGGCCGGCGACGAATTCGATTGTACGGACTGGCCTTGGAAGCTTCCCGCTATTTCCATCTGTTTATGCTGATGGTGCTGTGCCATTTGCTTCAGGGTTGTTGCCGCTGGACTGTCGTGGACCATGCTGCTAGGAGACTCGTATGGCATCCGAATCGATTTGACTCCCCCCGCTGTGGGCGATGTCGTCTGTGGACAGAAAGAAGGATTCGGGGTGGAGCTGCGAGAATTTGAATGATTGGTGCCGGTAGGGGAAGAAGCGTCAAAGATATTTGTCGCTTGGGGCGGCGTTTGCGATGGATGCGGAAAGGGTAACGGGCTGGCAGTGGAAGTAGCTGCTGGACTGGGACCTAGGAACAAGAAGACATCTAGAATAAGCTCATAAGAATATCCCAACTGTTAACTAGTAAATTATCCCCAGTTGGGTAAATTTCCTAATTTTCGGATAATTTATATTATTTTTAGAATAGTATAAATATAAAATTTATAAATATGCTCTACGATTGTCTTCAAGATTCGTATATAAACTGACCTTCTTCCATTTTGACATTCCTTGGAGAGGCGGTGAAGGTGACATTCGTATTATGGTAATGATGATGAAATGGAGTGTGATTTGTACTCTGCGAATGGCGATCGTCGTCAAAGTCAAAGTCACCCATGAAGTCTGGATTAAGGTCTGAAATGTCCGAGATGAGATCCTTGAGGGTATCGGATGGAATGAGGCCGTCAGTGCTTCCTTCCATGAGGCCCATGGAAGTGGTCCCATCTTTTTCCAAGGCAGCTGCACATTGGTCCAGATCAGCGAAATTGGAAACATGACCACTCTCCTGCTTCAGCCGAAGTTCAAGGTCCGACGGAGGTTGAACTTGAACACCGTATCGCGGCGGCGGCGCAGGGGGCAACGGAGCCGCCGCATCCTTGTTAGTAATCAGCTTGAGATTCGGAACAGCGTTGACAATGGAGCCATTCTTGGGTGCGTGGCCACTGTCGACCGAATACTTGGCCATCGAAGAGTCAGACTTGCGTTTCTTGTAATTTGGAGATGGACCACCGTTGCTCAGTTTACTAGGTTCGTGGCTATTCTTCTGTTCCGCTTGATTCAGATCCAGTTCTTCACTTCTATCTCGCTTTGGCGCTTTTGTGCCAGCCTGGAAGCATAATAGTATCATTTTGTTCATTTTGTTAAATGAAATTAAAATCGCTGCAAGTGCCAACAAATTGTAGGGCAGGTCGCGGCAGCTTCCAAAACTAAGGGATCGCTAATTTCCAGCTCAACGACATGCAGTTTTAAGGGGTATTAGGGTGCTTAAAGCGCCAAATGCTTAACCTAACTCCTATTAACAAACTGTGGTAGCTAACTTAATTGGTACAACATAAAATGCCCGAATACGAAAAAAGAGAAGCGTCAGTCGGTGATTGGCTGAAATCAATATGGTAGAGTACCACCCATTAAAAAGCGCGCTAACTTTCAAATGAAACATGTTAAGCAGCCTCATCGCGCATTCCTTCCTCGTCATTGAGATTGAATCCACCTTACCTGAGCTACGCTGTTCATCGTCACAACGTCATTTCAATGGTATACTGATTAATCGTTAATCATAAATCGTACATACCGTAAAGACAAATAATTGACCTTACTGTTGTGCTTGCAACCTCAGCTGACGATTGTGCTGTTTTCTTTTCCGCCTTCTTCGAGGCCTTTTTGGCCCTTGGCTCCAGAAACCTTTGGCGAAGGAGCAAAGTCTCCTGTTTCTGTTGCTCATTAATTCCATTAAGGGTGTGTTCGAAACGCGGTATGGACTCGTCATGTCGAGTCCTGTATTTCTCCAGCCGGCGCTGGGCCCTGTCCTGCTCTTGTCCCTTCGTAAGGAGAATGTCACTCATCCTGTGTCCATGAGTGATATCTTTCTGATTTTAGTGTCCAATGGAAGATCTGATTTCCTGAGAGAATGGACGTCTGGGAAGCCACCAACTACTTGCTGAGGCTGAGATCTGTCTCTAGAGAAGAGTAAATAACAACAAGAGATAGATAAGGAAGGACCTGAATAACTGAGAGGTAAGGTATGGTTGGGTATCCTGCGCTGGTATGCACCTTTCGATAGGATATGCTCTAGGGATAAGTAGGTAGGTGGGAAAATGGGAGTTGGATCAGGGGCTCCTTGTGCTATGAATTTCATCTCATCGCATCTCATAGCAGAGCTCCACCATGTTAATACGATCCCGTTCACATCTCCTCCCCACATCTTTCGTCTTCTCCGTTGTTCGTCATACTCCAACTTTCCAACATCCACGCATGCCATGGCCACCCACCCAACCTAGTCAATTAGTCAAAGAATGGGACACAATGGATAAGGACCATATGCCAGGCCAGGTTGCTCAAGAGGAGGATTACCGATGATATCCAATGACCCTCTTGACACCTCCGCTACCCCCGGCACGCTCAGGGAAAAAGGACACCTACCGCTCTCAAATCAACTAAAGGAAATGTCAAGCGGTCTACTCAAGCCAAACTCAAAACGAGTTCAAAACACACCCACCATCTGAAATCAAGTCAAAATAAAGTGACACATCAATCTGTATCTCTCGGCTTCTAACACAGAGGCTACACACTCATCCTGATTTTTATTTACCACGTAATGACGAATGAAAATTCTAAGGACTAATTGACAGGTTAAATCTAAGCTAATTGCATCGGCTGCTCTCCCCTTCCGCTCCATTTTCTCTTCCTCTCCTTAGTTCTTGGTATATAAGTAGATAGCTACGATAAGACCGTACAGGCCAAGTACCTCCGCAAAGATCAAAATGAGGATCATGCCGACGAAAAGCCGTGGCTGCTGTGCCGTTCCTCTCACACCTGCGTCTCCTACAATTCCGATTGCGTAGCCAGCTGCTAATCCACTCAGACCCACGGCCAATCCTGCACCCAAATGTAGGAATCCTCTGCACAAATGAAATAGAAATTAATAATCAGTTTCTCTCCAAGGTCACTGACAAAATCCCAGAATAAATCTCCAAAACGAGGAAGTGAAACGCTAACTCACTTGTAGGCTGTATATCCCTTGCTGGGTTCTGTTAGGGATCCTGCGATGAGGACAGCCACTACCAAGCCATAAATAGCAATGATACCCGCCATGACTACTGGAATGATACTTTTCATGATGAGTTCTGGTCTCATCACAGACATCGCTGCAATACCCGTCCCGGATTTGGCGGTTCCATAGGCAGCTCCCAGTGCTGTAGGAGAAAATCAAAACAATGTGAATCATCTGATCGTCGCTTGCTATCGAGTCACTTTAAGATAAGTTGTACTTTAATTATCAGTTTGATTACTCTCATTTGCACATCTGAAAACCACCCACATTGAACGTCTGGAGAAAACATGTGAGTTGACTTACCACTGAATACCATGGCAGAGGCGGCGCCCATGACCCCAAAAAAGGGACTGTAGATAGGGTTCTGTTCTTCCATAGTAATGTGAGTGTAATTACGTAGAAGGTAGGTTGACTTAGGTGAGTAATTAGTAACTGTAATTAAAAGGTTAACTGAGTTTGCGAGATTACGTATGGAATGTAGTTGGAGTGAGAATGAGACTAGAATGAGTGTTCGAGGGACTGTTGGGTCTGGGTGTTGGCTGGGACTTTTTAATCCAATGCTTCAACCAACTCTTTCTGGTTTCTGGACAGAAGGAGCAGCTGCACTACCCTTCGCACCAACGCAACTCCCCCACCCGCCGTCCCACCAATCACAGACCCACCCCCACCCACCACAGCCACCTTTCTCCGCGGCGCTCCGCCGCCCCATCGCAAACTTAACCCTCCTCCAGTACCAAATCGGTTCCACGCTATTGAAATTATAATGCTTGAATTACCGTTGTATTATTCGTAATTTTCCAATTATTCACACCCATGTACCTTTTGTAGTTGAGAAAGTGTTTTAAAATTGATTAGCTCTTCCCTGTTACAGTTTACAGTGTAACATAACTTTCGAATGAATTTATTTCTACGCATTTTCTATTCAGTCGATTTGATTTTTTTTTTCAATTCATACTGGCTGTAGTTTTGGATAGAGGAATTCTTTCATTAATTAATTTTAATATTAATAAAGATTTGCCGTTCCAAAATCAGTTTCGAAGAAAACTCGAAATGTCTAAATGTATGCGCACCCCATTTGCAATCATTTGATAACTGTTCTTTTTTGGATCCAAGGCTCGGCAAGTTGCACGCAACTCGTCGAAATTCAAATTGTTAATTTTAAAAGTCCTAATAAATACTAATATAATTAATTATTACGACCTGTTCAATGCAAAAGTTCTTTTTACACTTTTAGAGAAGCCAAAAATCAACTACAGGGAC
>VYYI01000264.1:0-37898 GCA_021029175.1 Bilobella aurantiaca | reverse complement strand
CAAAAACGTTTGCTACCATCTTTGAGTACTCCATTGTCGACGTTTGGATGATCATGATCTGACGTTTTGAAACTGTGTAATAACAAAATCAGCGGCATGTTTGGATTGTAGTGAGACGCTGCCAAGCTCTCTTTGTTCCAGGGAATGATCTCTTCAGTGTAATTGGAATCTGTATTGTCAGGGTACAGGAAGAAGCGAACAGGACGCTCTTCGTATGGAAAATGTCTGCCTTCGGTAGGGATTCCAATTTTTTCGAGATCGTCCTTAGAGAGGTTGAAGGTGTCATCGGCGACGGGTTGACGAAGGGCTGGAATCGAGGGCGGTCCAGCGACAATAGGAAAGAGGAGGTTGCCCAGAAGCGTTTGAGCGGTGACCCAAAAGGTCAAGTCGGAAAGTACGTAGATGAGGATACCCGAAAACAAAATGGACGCCGTGTACCTCATGGCTTGGCTTCCGTATTTATGAAACAAGAAATTTCGATTGATCTTTTTCCAATTTTGTTGTATTTGTACAAAATGCAAATTTCCAATTTAGGATTTTTGACGCAGGGCACTTTTAAATCGTAATAACGTAAATTAGTCAAAGCGGATAAATCGTCGTGTAATGTCTACAACTTACTACAATTGAAGCAACTTAACGCTAACTAATACTTGGCACACTTTGAAGCTCTTGTTGCAAAGAATGTTGTGAGATGTTGTACTTCTACTGCAGTTGTATTTGTAAAAAAATTGTACTACGTTTTGCTCTTTAAATTATTGGAGATTAATCGACTAATTCCTGACTAGTCTTGTTTAATACTAATTTTGTCTGATGATAAACATTAGGATACAATTAATGACTGTAAATGTAGTCGTACCACGGGGGATTGTAAATTGACCAATTAAATCGTTCAAGTGAAATTCATGGTTGTTGGACATTGCCTCCATTACACAACATTTGGCAATTGAGATTTCTTTAAGCAAATGTGTGAAATGCTACTTAAGCATCATATAGCGTATCATTAAAAGTGCTACCTGTAATTAAGAATTTTAGGTTTCAAAGCCTTAGATTTAGAGCCCTCTTCAAACCTCATAATTTTAGGATTTAAAGAGCATGATCACGCTTGAGCACGCAAGGGCTGAGTGGGCGTGTCCAGGTGACTTGATGACATTAAAACGAAATTGATCCTTTTGTTTGTCTCGGAAATGAAATAAAAGTGATGAGAGGCAATCGAATAAAACAAGGGGAAAACGATAGGTGCAAAAAAATGGGGTAACCGAAAAAAAAATCAATCCGGGCCGCGGTGTCCCCCATAGAATTTTTGTTGTCACACGTTGGGTTACCATGGTAACCATGGCCAACCAAACAGCAGTCGACGAGAGTCCTTCTTGTCATACAAGAGTCGCAAAAGGCTGGATTCAGTGTTCGAATGTCACTCTCCGCGATGGGAGATCAGATAGAAGGCATTTGAACGGTTTTGCAAAAGTTTTGGAAACGGAGAGACGTCTTGAAATAATCGCTGAAAAATGGCTAGTGAAACGAAGCGCGAAAAGACGCCACTTCCGTTCTACGAACTCCCGCCGCATATCAAGCCCTGCTCACAAATTATCCAGGAAACGAGACTCCAGCTCAAGTACTCTTCCAAAGTGGGAAGTGACCTCGACCCCATCCTTCAGGTCAAGAAAAATAGGGTTCCTTCAGCAGGGGACTTCTTGGACTATAGCAATGACCGCCCAGTGATTTCTCGACTGAGTAACTACGAGTTGGACATGGTCAATGGGACCGGAAGTGGACCTAGTGGTGCTGGACACGGCATGACCGGAGTCCATGCTGTCCATACCAAAAGGCCCTTCACACCGCGGGACAGTGTCAACTTTTGGGGGATTTCAGCGCAGAAGAGACCGCCGAGCGCTATTACGTGAGTTACTGATCGCTGCAAATTTGTCACTGAAAGTTCAGCCTTTCAAAACAATAGGACTAATAACTTCCGCGTAACATCTTAGAATAAACTTTTAAATGGTGCCTAATTATTGTCGAAATTTTATGACTGCCAAGTTACAAACGGTTGTTCAATTACATCATGAGGAGTATCATGAGGAGTATCGATTCCACCGTCAGGCAATTTTTTTCACAGAATATTTCGCTTTAGGAAATTGTGTTTTTTTTTAGAATTTCCCTGAGAATCAGACTCAAGAGTCAATTCAATTGATTCGAGGTAAATGCTTCACTTGAATTAATTGATTTTTTTTTATACAATCAACAGATTGGCAAGACTTTCGTTGGACGAGTCAGACGGGAGTTGTTCAGCGAGAGGTTACAAGGACCGTGGGAAAAAGTCCAGTCACGGCTCTGATGCATTTCCACGGTGCGATTCCCTCGATTCAGCGATCGCTGGAACTGCTCAAATGAGAATGAAGAAACTTCCAGGAGAAGGTGATGCTGAAGTGGAGAGAACGAGGCTTCTGTTCAAGAACTTGTCTTCAGCCAACAGTAAAACCTGCATTATTCATGTTTTATGCCTAAATCTAACATAATCAATCCAAGACATAAAGAAAGGAGCATTTTCAGCATTAAGCGTGTCAATCAGAAAAATTGGATTTAGAGCAAGGGCAGTGCTGGACTAATTTAGTCAAGTCAAGCATGCCGAACCACACGGGATCCACTGTTCAAGAGTGTCAATATTTTAGTGTACGAAATAGGTTGCAAAGGAAATCGATTTTCTTTTGCGCTAACTTTCTCCTTCCGATCCACATGAATTCATTATAAGCAATACAAGGGAGGAAAGACAATAATGACCCAATTTGGCAACTTTCTCTAGCAGATGCCCAATGCTATTTTATTCGTATAGTAGAAACAGCATTTCAGTGTGTTGACGCTTTACGAAATTGCAAAACTTAGATTTTGGTTTTTCGGGCAAGTAAATAACAAGCAAAGCACTAGTTGTTTGCAAAAAAAATTGGCATTGCTGGCTGAAAAATAACTGCAACTCAACATTTGACATTTGAAAGACGTCAAGTTAATATGCAATTGTGCAATTTTATGAAATATGCACAAACAACAAATGGAATTACCATATTCCTGCAGCTTTTTCGAATGCATAAAAAATTTGTGACTTTTTTCATCGTACTAGGAAAAGTGGAAAATGGGGACGGAGACGCTGCTGGGAGCCAATCAGCGATCCGGGATAGTAAAATGGCAGAGGGAGTGCCTGGAAGGGCGGAATATTGGCAGCACATTAACTCCATTGAAGCAGCGGCCGAATGTTTGGTGACTTTCCTCGAATCTCCACGTATGCAATTAAAAAAAACTTTCTAATTTCACTTTCTAATTAATTTATTTAGTAAAATGCTATAGAACTTTGTATTTACACTGTATACGTCCAATGTGGGGTTCACACTAAACTTTCACTAATGCGGTTAAAGTGGCTCTGAAACAAAACATGAAAAAAAATCAGCGTCTAATTTTTATGTGAAATGTTGCTCTAGTTTGCTAATTACTGATTAACGTAGGTTAATTAATTGAGCTTTTCGAATCCTATTTATTTATTTAAATTATATGTTAATTGTAGAGACAGTTCCAAAAGATGAGCTGATCGGCGTTTTGAAAAGGGTGAAAGATCTAATGAGCAGTACTCCACTTGCCGAAGCACATAAGACTTCCCTGACCAAAATCGTTTTCAAAATCGTTGAAAAAAATTCAAATGACGAAGATGTCCTGTTTTGGTCATCATTCATACTACTCCATGTAAAACCATAATTAGTTCAACGATTTCATTCAGATCCTGCGTCAGAACCTTGCGCTGATTTTAAAACAACTTGATTTCTTCCAGTGCCAAATCATTGGAAATAATCTCACGACCGTTTTCAAAATGGTTTTCAAAGCGAGCCGCTCTCAAAACTACTGGAACGTAATTAAGGAATCAGAATATTTGGGTAAATGCAATTTGCAAACTTCAAAATTCGTTCAACAATTTCCAAAGTCCCCTATTCTTGACGATTCGAAAATTTAAAAAAAAATTACAAAAATTATTTGAAAAGTTCTTTTTTCTTAATTACAATTTCAATAGAGGTGTTTATGTACTCCTTGGGCGAGATTTGCCCAGTGACGCAAACGGAGTCAATGATTTACGGCTACGGAACGCTGAAGTTCATTTGCACGGAGGAGTCAGTGTTGTGCCAAGTTGTTGACCTTAACTTAATTGCAATTATGGGGCTCCACCTCCGGATCCTCAATTGCGAAGTCTCCACCATGAAGAAAGTTCCCGGCAACATTCAAAATGGCGTCTTTCAGCTCACTTCCATTTTGCGAAGTGTCGTTGGACTTGAGCCCAGTTTGAACTCCGTGGCAGAATCCGGTCTTCTGGACGAGATATGCAATTCTCTCGGTTGGACGCTCGAAGATATTGATGTCATTTCCAATATCGTCCGAATCTTGAGGTAATTTCAGATAGGTCAATTATCGGTTTTAGGATAATATTTCAGGATATTCAGTTCCTTCCCGAGGATAATTGACGGATATTTTTTTTTAATTAATTGCACTGTCTTTCAGTGTTTGCTCATCGAACAATATTTGCTGTGAAGCGCTGTCTGAAAACGTGAGCCTAAGTTCAGCGATCGTAAAAATCCTTAAGGCCTGGCACTCCAAGGACTCGATTGTCGTCCGGCTTACCTATTGCCTCGGAAATTTGCTTGCAAGACACAATGACATCAGAGTTAGGGTAAATTAACTAACAATTTGCTAAAAGTTGCACTAATTAACGCTGTATTGACCATGCGAGTCGACTTACGCAGCATGTCTTTGTATCGGTACATCAATGAACTTGTAATTGGATTGGTACAATTTTGAGCTTCACCTTGACCCTTGCACTTGGCAGGAAGCTTAATAAATTAGCAAATTTTAACTATTTCAATTTGATTTTCTTCATGATAGTTGTACCAAGAGCCGCTGGCATTGGAAATGATAATTCAAGTGATTGGCTACTACTTGGAGAACTTCACGTCAAGTTCCGAAGACATTTTAATCAAGGTCTTATTCAAATTAAAAAAAAATTCAGTTAAATTCCATTTAAACTTAAATTTTTAATTATAATTAGTCAATTCGTATTTTGGCCAACTGGAGCCTCTGTCCCAGCATCGGTCGAGAATTGTGCGAAGTCGAACGCGTCAGTGAAATTTTGAACAGTCTTTTAGAGGCGGAAGAAGTATCGACTGAATTGCTCCTCTGCACGATTTCGACGCTGAATAACCTCAGCTACCACAAGGATCATACCAAATTGGATACATTCAACATAAAAATAGCAGAATGTGAGTCAATTTTCAAAGCATTGACTAAATTTCATAAAAATTTCAAAAAAATTTCAAAAAAATTATATTCTTTATAGCTCTTTACGGTTACCTCACCATGAAGAACATCGACGTTCGGACAGAAGCGATGAAAGTTCTTGGAAATTTGACGCGAAACGAAGTCGTGCGTGAAGCGGCGGTTCCGCATGTTGGACCGATGCTAATTTCTTTAGCAGAAGAAAATTCTGAACTTGTTTGCGCTACAATTGGAGTTCTTATGAACATTATTTTGGAGGAGGGGTCAAAGGCCGAGTTTGTAAGGAAGGGTGGTGTTGATCAGTAAGTTTGTAACAAAAAAAAGCTAAAACATTTTCATAATTTTTTTTTATTAGAATTTTTTTTTTCATAAATATTTTCTTTTATTCTAATTAGCCTCAATAGACTGATGGAGAGTACAGACGACGCTGGACTGAACCTCATGATATGTCAACTGCTCTGGAATCTGCTTGTGTCTGATATTGTGGTGGACGAGTCCGGCAACGAGCAATGTCGTTTCCTGGAAAAGGCCCAACTGGACAAACTGGCCAATCATATTGCATCACGACTCGAGTCTGCTCAGGTACTGCTGGAATCAGCATTCCAGAATGGAAACAAAATGGCCGACAACGAATCCGTAGAAGAGGAGGAAGCCTTCTACCGTCAAATTTGTCTCGAGTACATTTCCGTGGCCAAGAACTTGCACGAAAAGTTGGTATCACTTGTTGCCAAGTAGTCGTGCGCCACGCCAGCATCAAATCAAGCATTTCCGTTCGTGATAATTGATTCCGGTCAGGAAAGTATCATGTGTAAACAGCTTTGAACTTTATTATTATTCTATGAGACTCGGGTATAGGAATAAGGTGAAAGAAATCTATTCAGTGGTCGATTGTTATTTTGATGAAGTATTTTTCAATAGCTTTATCACCTCCTTAAAGATGTATCTGATCAGACTATAGATCTCAATAAAGTATATTAACATCATATTAATAATAATAACCAAATTCGAGCGTTGTATATTCGACAATTATTATATGAGATCAACGCGAAACTTTTTTGTAATTAACCAAATTTTAACTGGCTTGAAAATCGTCTAAAATTTGAAAAAACTAAAAATAACTATGAAACGGTGTCATTATTCTAATCATCGAACTGCATCGACAACATCGTAGCTTCAGCCAGAAGGCCCAAGTCAATATCAGCGACATTCGCTTTGGCGGTGAGGAGAAGCAGAAACGTGTCAAGCGGTGACGCTGCAGCGTCCTTCATCGCTCCAGCGCCCTTCAGTTTGAGCCGATTCCCTTGAGTTGCAAAGACGCTTTTTCGGGTCAGCGAGGTCACGCCGCTAAGAAGGTCACTCGCATGCTGTCTGGCCCTTATGCACAGTGCGGCTTGATGTGACCAAGAATTTAGGACACGAGTTGCACGCGATTTTGGCAAAAGTGAAATCAAGTGAAGCTTCTTGGCTGCATTGTCGTCTTCGGAATCAACCAAGTCTTGTTTTAAAAATTAAAACAGATTTCAAAATATAGAACACTTTATTTTGTTCAAATTGGACGCTTACCTGCCATGATTGTTTTGACGAGGTCAATTTGAAGGTCAAATGTCCCTGACCGAACGTGCCAGAGGAATTGGTCGTACTTGAGGACATTGTAGCCTAGATAGGCAAAGAACGGCGTGAAGCCTTGTGGAAGCGGTGACGCTAGTGTTCCGAGGGCGATGGAAATGTGTTCAAAGAGCATAAATAACTTTAGACGAATTTCCCAGGATAGCGAATCGCTGCAAAAACGGTCGAAATTAAGGCTAAAGTGTACTGGTTTTGCAGTAAGTATGCAGTATTTTTGCATCCGAGAATACATTGCACCAGTTAGTAAATGAAAGTGAAAGTTAGAGAAAGTTAATTTACATTAGCATAAATCCTTTGCATTTTCGATTAGGTTGGAGGTGAACACAGAGACAGGCGAGGTGACAGAGTAAGCGAGCACTTTCCACCAATGAATTCATGTACTTTCCAGCCACGGTTTGACCGTGAAGCGGCCAGTCACGGCGCTCCTTGAGCAAATGGGTGCTCAATTCACGCAAATTCTGGACAAAGAAAGTGAAAGTAAAGAGAAAGGGCAGAGAAAGGAATGAGTTATTGACAAAGGGATTCCAATTACCACGGAATAGACGTATTCCTGCTTATTGGCGGTGCAGGACTCGTGCTCCACGAATGGAAGTTGAAGGTCAGAGGTTCTGCGACCGAAAATCGCGGCAATGTCGCCCAGGGAATTACAGACCATTGGAGACGAGGGCGACATTGGAGTGGTCGCTCGTGACAGGGCTTCTGGCTTAGATTTTGACACGCAAAACGTAAATAAAAACAAAAGCGAACAGTCGAATCACACGCACAAAAAAATTGTACCTGATAGCATTGTAGAGAAAGCAGTAATTTCTGAGCAACGCTTCGATGGCAGAATCTGCTGGTTTTGCTTAGAAGTCCGCTTACTTCCCAAAGCTGCGTCCAAATGTCAACGGCAGATTGCGGCAGTATTCTTTGTCGCGGAGAGAGTAGAATAGTTGAAACCGCCGCGGTGTTGTTGACCGTTTCAATGGAAATCTGCCAAATAATCAGAATTACTATTTACTAAACAGTAGATTTAACTTAAAATTAAAAATTAAACGCTCACATTTTGGCATATAATTGGCGATGATTTCGTAATTTGAGATGTATATGGTAGAAAATGAAGAAAAATCTTCATATTTGGCATCAAATTTTTATTGGTCATTAAATGCGAATTGGAAATGAGAAATTCTTGAAGCATTTCCGTGAGAAATGGACTTGAAAGGGATTTTCCCATTTCGTAGATAACCTGTAAGTTAATAACTCTACATTTTGTTTTATTTGACTTTTTAATTTTTAATTATTACACTTAAAGACAATTGATTCACCTTTTTTGCAGCGTTGACATCACAAAGATGAACAACCAAGTAGTGCAAAACGGCTAAATTGAAGTCAATTTCCGGTTTTTCATTGAGCAACATCGGTATGAGTAAAGCAGAGTTAATGTCCAATTCAGTCTTATTTAAATTTTCGTCTAGAAGAACGAGTTGAGTATTTGCGCTTCTAGCGATTGGAAGCAGCGATGATGCAGCGATGAAACTATTAAAAATTCGAACGTTTTCGCTCGATAGAGTTTTTGGAAGCGATGACCAATTTAAAATGATGTGATGACTTGGGTCGTGCTCGACTCCAATGTCCATGCAAATGGAGCAGCGCTGGATACGCCGTGACCACCACAAATTGACCTTATAAAATACCCAGGTTCATTGACATTGCACGACACTTCGAATGTTGTTTCTAAGTAATTTATTAATTTAAAAAATACCATTTTGAAAAAGGCAAGCGTCTATAGTTAGCGAATCAAACACTGCTTGTTTCCACTTTGCCACCAGCGTCTTTTGGTGATGCAGCGCGTTCAATTTGTATAGAACCGATAAATCACCGTTGGCGTTGGGTGAAGGTATTTGTAAAATTGACACGTGACCGGAAATGTGTGCAAGAATTCGGAAGCGATCAAGCGATCTATCTTTACACAATACGTTCGGATTTGGTGCAAGGAAAATACGCTGTTTTGAAGCAAGAGAATTACGACGACCGACTTCCGGATCCAGCGGCAAATTCAGCTACATTAAAATTTTGTTTACAAATTATTACGCAGCCTCTGCTGTAAGCGTTTTTTTTTAATTTTTTCTAAAAAAAAAACACTGCACAAAATTGCAAAATTGATATCCAATTGGCTTACGACAGTTTCCTGCGGGAAGTTTCGCCGAAATTGGAATACTGACAGTATTGGCTTTGCGCTGAAACTTCCGGAAATAGACGACGATTCTTCTTCCGTACTTGAGTATTGTGGTTTTCTGTAATGCGCAAATGCAAGAAACTGTCCCTCCGGGACCCATTGTGACCACCAAAACGGTTTGGCCACAAATTCAGCCGATATAATTTCAAGTTTGGCACCAGCCACTGAGCTCAAAGTGGTTTCGATTTCGTAAATTGTGATGCCTAAAAAATTGAAATAAATGACTACAAAGCGCTGATTTATATTTTGTAACGCTGATTTCTAAATAAGTAAGACATCTTACATTCTCCTAAGCTTAAAGCGATCACACGGTTTCTGAGTACAAGTAGATCGCAAGGCAAATGGAGCAGCGCTGGATACGCCGTGACCACCACAAATTGACCTTATAAAATACCCAGGTTCATTGACATTGCACGACACTTCGAATGTTGTTTCTAAGTAATTTATTAATTTAAAATCTGATTTATATTTTGTAACGCTGATTTCTAAATAAGTAAGACATCTTACATTCTCCTAAGCTTAAAGCGATCACACGGTTTCTGAGTACAAGTAGATCGCAAGCACCCCCGGCAGGCGTCTTAAGACACGGCGTGTCCATCCCGAGCGGAATCGATGGATCAGCCTCCTTTGGATTTACCGGAAGGATATGAATCTGGAGTTTCATTGGCTGAGCCGTGACCAATGGAATTTCTTCTAAAATCACAATGGAAGCACATTTTTCTTGGAAATTTGGCGAACTGCTAAAATTCTGCAGCACGTTCTCCAACAAAAATAAATTGGCCTCAAAAGCATCACTTTCACTGAAAACAAGCGACAGCAGCGATTGACACTTGAAGGAATCTTTAACTAAAATTTGAAATGATGCTTGTTGAACACATTTAGGGCTAGAGCACTTCAAAATGAGATCGCTTGCATTTTGCTTGCTGTTTACATCCAAACAGTGAATTTCTTGGTGATTTTCAGCAGTATTCTTGAGCACAAGCAGTCGATTACTTTCGATCTCCCCAATTACAGACTGCATTGAAGGGATGCTGATTGGCTAATTGCGCTAGAAAACTAATTACTCAACCCAACAAAAAATATAATAAGCGACCCAAAATTTTTTGACTAATTGAAAATGAAATTTTGGAAATTTTGAGAAAGGTAAGGTGTATATAGGAGGCATTTCTATATGAAGAGGTTATTGATTATTCTGAAACCGAACTTGAACTTCTGCCATCACAAAAAGCCTTGGCGCTGCACATGTCTTTTGGGCTCATGGAAAAACGAATTAGTAATTAGAATCACAATTATCCAGAGAAGCATAATTTAAGTGCTAGAACGTGGATGGAATTAAGTGGAGCAACAAGCAATTAAGGCAAACTTTTCGGTAGTGGGACTAACAGTGGATGTTTTCTTTTTAATTATGCTACTGCACTGTTTGCAACAACGAATGTTGGGATGTTTGGAATAAAACAATTGATCTGTAAATTTCAGTTCCGCAATTAGCGCAGATCATTATCTAATTTGTTTGATTTGATTAGATTTCAAGGACATCATTAATTGAAGTGGACAATTTTTTCATATCTTAAAAAAACGAGCGTTTGTTTTCAAAGTGTAGTTCCGCTCTACCTGCCCTCTATTGGCCACTAATGTGGCATAATTAGATAAGTCATTCTTGTATCTATCGGGTTCTGCGCGGCGATATGAGTATTGCTGGCCGCTTTGGATATAATTCATTTATTGAAAAGTTAGTAAAACTCTCTTTTAACTTTGAATATCAACAGCTTGCCCTTGGAATGCAATGCTTTTCAAGTAGTTACATAAAATTACATTTTGATAAGTTCACTTATACGTAGCGAAGTTCTAGATTTTTGTAAAAAAAAATCAGACATTTGTAACAAAAGATTATTATCTTTAATTAGAGAATTAATTTAAATGGTTTACAAACAAAAGCTGGAATTTCATTTAAAAACCAACTTTATGATGATTTTCGAAAAAGAACATAAAAAAATAGTTTGTCCTATTTAGGGACAAATAATATACAGTTGCTTGTAATAATTGTCCTAAAACAGCTTTATTAATTAACTTATTTTTGGATTAAATTGAATTTACCGTTTATTAAAACTCAAGTCCATGGACGGGCTCGCTAGGCTTGAGCATATAATATTTAACAAGCGTAAACTCCTCAAACCTAAGTAGCACACATTAGAAACCATATGCTAAACTGTGAGTTGTAAGCTGTTGTAAGCCACACTTTAACCCGGTACGGCAATAAAAATACTACTTTTATTAAGGAGATTGATTAAAAACATCGTGTTGTGGTCAGTCATCTGTGTGAGAAACTGTGGCGCAGAACTCTAGAGACTAGTAAATGTTATGGGAACTTTGATTTGACTTGGACTGACTGTCCTTGTCCTTCGGTCAGTTCTTTGTGGGACGATCACGAGTCAAGGTGTGACATCGCAATCACATCCACTTTTTTCTAATTAATTAACACCTGATTACTCTCGTTACTTGGCACACTTGCAGCTTCAGTTCGTCACCTACCTCTCCAAGTACGAGTCCATTTCGTAATCAGTGAAAGGCGGAAGGAAGCAAGGCGCTGCTCGAAAAAGCAGAGTATTTCTGTGACATTGAAAATGGATCGCGTAAACGGAACGTCTCATGTTCCGGCCTTTTTGGGCAAACTCTGGAGACTGGTCGATGAACCATCTACGAATGACTTGATTTGCTGGAGTGAGGTGAGTTAATTTGATCAATTGCTCCAATTGTTAAGGTACCCGGAGCCGGCTCGGTAAAGCTATTCTGCTAAACGGGTTTCCGGGAGTTTGAGAAACGGCGAAATCAGAAATGACCTGCATCAGCTGCACGGTGACTGTTGACATTTTCTAGACATTTACAAGCTTGACTCGAAGCTGTAGGGTTCATAATAAAGCAAGGGCAAATTGACTTTGAAACAATTTGCTTAGCAATTTAGAAATTCGGACAAAAAATAAAGTTTATATGTCAAATGGGAAATGATGGTAAATGTAATAAGCCACGCATTATCCTTCCTTACCTCCTAAAATGGGCGTTTGGTTGCTTGGTTGGTGTTGAACATGGCCAAACATGACCTCAAAGCAGCCTACGTAGTGTAGTGTGGGAAGTTGGCAATATTTTATCGCACGAAAAATTCAGCTCGTCCATAGTCCCCACGCGTACCTAAGGTTGATGAGCATATTAATCACATGTTACGGTTAGATTTTTTTTTAGCCCTGTTGGTTCATTAGTTGTGTAGTAATTTTTATAATTAAGCTCATTATAGCTCCTCTTCTCAGACAGATCACTTTGTTAGAAGAAAAGTTTATTTATCATGGCATCTTCTAGGAAAGAATCGATTTTTTGATGGCTTACCATATTATTTCAATGATTCAATGACAAGCTATTGAGCAATTAAAAGTTCAAACGAATGGCTTATCTTATCTTCCGTCCATGTGTCATGTATCCCGCTGTTATTCTTCGTGCATCACTTTAGACGAAACGTTTTGAAATAGCGATGTTTAAGTCACAAAATAGAAGAGGCTTCGGTTTCTTTTAAATTGTGTAATTAAAACCCAGCAGGTTCTTGCCGTTCTAATTGATTTTGGTTAAAATAATTGATATTATAATATATATTATATGCATAGAATGCTTGATGATAATTCTCGAATGTTTTGCAGAGTGGGAAAAGTTTCATCATTCGCAATCAATCAAAATTTGCTAGAGAACTTCTACCACTTTACTACAAACATAATAATATGGCCAGCTTCGTACGACAGTTAAACATGTGTAAGTGCGCTAATATTCGTTTCTTTATGACCATCTAGATTGATGAATGTTTTTTTTAAAGATGGATTCCACAAAGTAATCTCAGTAGAACAAGGCGGACTGCGACTTGATAGAGATGAAATGGAGTTCGCGCATGCGTATTTTGTGCAAGGAAACGAAGATGCACTTGAATTTATTAAACGAAAGGTGAGGAATTCAAGTCCAATGAAGTGTGATTCTTGAACGCAAACAAAACTCTTGCTTTATTTTCGCCATTCTTTTTAGATATCAACTGCTAAAATCGAAGACGTGAAAGGAAGGCCAGAGTCACTAAACAAGGTGACTTAGAATATTTTTATATTAACCAAAGTACTTGTTGGTCTGTTAATGATTAGTGTGGCCATTCCGAATAACTTTGATTATTATTTTCTGATTTATAGGTCTTGATGGACGTACGTCAAATGAAAGGCCGGCAAGAAGCTATGGATTCTAAGCTCGTCGCAGTGAAGAGAGAAAACGAAGCACTGTGGCGAGAACTGTCGCAACTTCGACAAAAGCATTCAAAGCAGCAACAGATTGTCTCGAAGGTATGGAATAAGAATTTAATTTAAGTTCTTTGGTCTAGAGAATTAAATTTACCAGTCTTTTAGCTGATTTTTAGCCAAAACATATGTTTAAGGTAGTACATTTTTTTTTGCACAAATTAATTTCAGCTTCTCCAATTCCTTGTGAGTATGATGTCGTCTCAGTCTCATCGCATCAGTTTTAAGAGAAGGATGCCACTTATGCTCAATGATGTTGATGACAGCACAAAGCCAGCAAAAATCAGTCGCCAGAATGCCAATTCCGTGGAAGCGACTGCAGTAAGTGCATGCTGAATACTTTTTTTTGGATTTTGACGAGATATTTTCTGTTTTCAAACAAAAGTAGAAACAATACTACTGAGAAGATGTCTTAACTTACACAATTTGGGAGTTGTCATAAACAAGTTGGTTTTTCAGGTGGAAGCGAGCAATGGACCTGTCATTCACGAAGTTTTTGAGGCTGAAGAACCAATGTTAATACTTAACGACCCCAACGGGGAGGTAGTGAAGGAGGACGATGAGACTCATGGTGTTAATTGTACGGAAATGCTAAAAGTGGATGATCTTCTGAACAAAGCTGTCTCGGAAACTATTGGCGAGGATTCCTTGGAACCCACCAGTCCTTTCAATGCAGAGCCAGATCGATTCCAAGCTCCGGAGACAACTAAAAATGAGTCTATGGACCCTAATTCGCCTTATGTGGCTGATTTGCTGAGTATTCAAACGATGGATTCAAATTCAGAATCTCCATTGCCACCTGCTAAAACAGAAGAAGCAGGAGCAGTCATCAGCGGAACAGGAGGAGAATTGGACGTTGAGGGTTTACCTTCTTTGGAAGACTCAATGCAACTGTGTCGGTAAGTGTGACTATTTAGATTGTTCGTATTTGCTTGCTTCATAACATTACAGCATTTGGAATGCCTACCAACACAATTGTACAAAGTCTCAAGTAATTGAATAGATTAACTTCTTTTTAGAACACAAGAACATCCAACATCAAATGTGATCGTAAAGCCCAATGTTATACTGCCGTAAGTTGTCTTAATCGCGGCAAACCGTGTGGGGAACATATTGTAACGCTGCTGGAACGGTCTACTGTTACTAAAGATTTTTTTCTTCACTTTTGAACATCAAAAATGACTAAAATGAAAGCGACAACTTAAGAATTGAAATTAAGAAATTAAACTTTAACTTATTAACTTAAGACATGTTAATGTTTGATGTTCTCAGCAATCCAAATATCTTAGATATTTTCAGTCAGATTTCTCTCCTTTTGTTTTGCAGTGATGATTTCGACGGACATTTGGATGACGTACAATTGGGCTTGGAAAGTTTGAAAGATCTTCTGCAAGGGAGCACTTACAACATTGATAGTGCAACCCTATCAGGGGTAGGTTCTCCAGCCTACAGCTTTGACACTGATACGCTGAGACAGGTAGAACAATAGCCTTAACAACTGGAACGGTTTGATGAGCTGTTCCCGGAAATATCAATGAACAGGAATGATAGTATTTGAATGAGGCTTCTTTAAGGCGTTATAACGCATAGTTCCATTTCACAACACTGAATGAGGCTAATATTCCAAGTTGAAATTAAGTGCATCGCTGATGGCGATTGCCAAGTTCAATTTGCAATACAGCGCAGCGTTGAGGTTTACAAAGTGATTGTTCGTTGTGCTTACATTCGTACTGCTTCTGCCTGTTTGATGTTCGGTAACAGCGAAGGATTATGGTCTAATGTCGTTTTTTAATTCAGTTGTTTGGAATCGGTACTCACGAGAACGATATTCCTTTGTACGAATTGGCGCAAGTAGATGAAGGTGCCAAGGACAAGAAGGTGGGGAAGGACGTTCCATTGGGAATCACTTATGGAAACGGTAAGTTGTTCATTTTTACAGTTATTTCTTGGTTTTATTATATTTTTTGTGGCCTGAAGGGAAATATAAAGTGGAATCTTTGACTAATTTTAAGGTTCTGAACCGCTATCTGATCATGCAACAGATTTGGTCTCATATAACCCCTGCCTCTTCGAACTGGTCGAGGATGACTCCCAGTTTTTAGATACTCCTGACAATATTTTCCTGGATGACGAGTTAGATTTGATGCTAACGACTGACCGGAACAAACTCAATGAGAATTGAACTGGCGCAGGATCATCCTAAAACAAGGCAAAGAAGATGGTCAGTAATACGGACCAGCATCGGAGGAGGCTTGAATGTTGTTTATGGAAAATAACCTTGTAGAGTATTATTTTAGTTCAGATTAGTTTAAGTTAACTATTTAGTAAATAGTTTAAAAGTCAAGTCAGTGAAATATCTGCCTTCATACAAGTTTTACTTTGGACCTAACCTGTAGAGCATCTAATTCTAAATTCGGATATATCTAAATTACAGAACTTGTAAAAAAAAAAGCGCTAAAAAAACTTAAGACTATTTAAAGGAACTGACATTTATTATAAGAATGCGTAAGCGTGGTCTCTAATATTTTACGGATATCGATCCGCAACACGTTGTTTTGATCGTTTCTTTTTTTTTTGTGGAAAAGCGTTAATAAAATTATTAACAGTCAATTTTTGGAAGAGGGCTGGGTGCTTTCTCTGTTTATGGAAATCAAATTTATTCTCAGCTCTGTCAAAATTACGGTAGAATATGCACATCGGTGCTTTACAACCATTTGGAGCGATAATTGATGTTTTTTTTTGCTTGGTTACGGCAATCATTTCAAATTGAGGCCTCATTTGGTCTAGGGCGTTGAATCACGAGCGGCGTGACGTCACTGGCATGAATTTGCTACGAATACTGACGAAGCCGAATCTGGCTCGAAGCCCGTGGATCCTTTATAACTTTCTCGTATCTCTGTGGTGGTGCCGAGGTTGCCAAGTTCTTTCTGCGCCTTAACTCATCGCCAGGGGCTGGCAGCGATGAGTTTTTTTTTGCGAGGCTGCTGCTGAGCATGTCTGGGGCTGGGCTGGGGCAGAGTGGCTCCTTGGCGTGTCTGAAGCCTCTTGACAGCTTGGAAAGTGGTGGTAGGTGAGGAGCCAAGCAGATTGGGGTTTAGTTGGGAGTTTGAATTGGGTGAAGAGGGTTTAGGTTGACGAGGAGAAAAAAAAAAGTAAAAATCGAAGAGATCTTCTTGGGAGTGGGGAGATCGCTGGGGTTCGAAATTAGGGCTGCGGAGTCATAGCCCATAGTCAGTTCTGTGACCCTTTTCTCTGGTGGTATGGTGATGGTGGTGCTACGGTGGTCGTGTTCCTCGTAGGCCTGTGGAACTCTCCTAAGAAAAATAGACAGAATAAAGGATTTTATTAGAGGCAAAGGAAAAGGCCCTCTGAGCTCCTAACCAGCCAGCCTTCCTGCAGCAGGAGTTACGAATTTTTATATTTCGGGGACCGAGCCAGAGCCCAATGGGATCCAAATACCCTGAAATTCCTCTTCTGAGGTATGAATTTTTGATAGTAGCTACCTTCCTAGGGCTAGCAGGACAAATATTCAGTATTTCTAGATGTAAAGGGATGCTCCTTCCTCCTACATCCGCCTTCTGTGTCAAAATAACAATTCCAATGAACTAAGTCCGGTCCATCGTCGCGCTGTCGCCTGCGGTAAACACATTTCTGCGGAAGGCGGAGGCGGAAGGAGTAGATTTGTAGAATCTGTCGACTTGAGAGATCCAGAGGATTGTCCACTGACAGATTGACACGATGGTTTCTTGACGTTATTGTTGTCGCAGCCCTACCTTTAATTTGAGAGTATCTGAAAAGTACAAAGAATTGACGGTTGAAAGGGATGATGAATGATCCGATTACTTCGTTAATCATGCTCGAATGAAGGCCGCGGCCGTCTTCGTCGAGTAATGTAGTTCAGTCGCAGTCTTGCAGTGGTTTTCTCCAAGAAAGCTCAGGTTAAAGAGTATCTCTTTCCTATAATTAGTTAGCCGCGGCATGGTGCCCAGATATCGAGAAATCATGGGTCTGCCTGTGGCCTTAAAAAAAACTCCAAAATTCTCACAAACTAGAATGATTGATTTCTGAATTAAGGTTTCCGAGAAACGCCTACTGATCGCCGAAAATTTCAGCATAAACTTATTCTTAACTTATCCGAGATTGTGAATAATGTGAATCACTACATTGAGGCCGAAAGATTCCGAATGAGTTTGTCGTTCCAATTGACCCAAATAAATTCAAAACGTCTGATTGGGTTTCCGAACCGGAAATAGAATTACGCAGAGAAATACTTGACTGTTAGCTCAACAATTAGTTGAATTGGTGGCTTCCCTAGCGGTTAAATTCAAAACGTCTGATTGGGTTTCCGAACCGGAAATAGAATTACGCAGAGAAATACTTGACTGTTAGCTCAACAATTAGTTGAATTGGTGGCTTCCCCGGAGTTAGATCAGGTTAAAGATTGAATGCTGGATGTCTGTCAATTCAGGTCTTCGGTTGTTTCGCAGCATATGCTGAGCTCGCGTATAAAATATTTTCTGGGCCTGCTGGTTACTGCCATTGCATAGAACGAGGAAAGCATAATAAACTGACGTCGCCTCGCTTGCGCTTCCAGCGAAATTTGCTAAACACATTGCAGGGTAGAGCGCAGCGATACCGTCAACCAACCCGCTTCCGGTCCGATCGCTTGATGCATTTAGTCATTTATAAAGCAAGACTGATACTGAATTACCACTTACCAATTACGAAATTAAAATGAAGCGGTTTCCGTCGAGCCAATTAATTGATTTACAAGAAACGATACAATCGTCCAATCGTGTACAATCTGAAACATTTTTATGAACGTACCACAAATTACCAACAACGTTTCTCACCTCCAATATCCCAATTTCACTGAGATTACTGACAAATCCACAAATAATGTCGGTTCACATAAATTCAAGTGCTCCCGCTTAATAGTAATTGAAAATCGAAGGATCTGATTGGCCAGTTTAGTTGCAAAGGGGCGTGTCAAAGTCCTGTTATGTTCATCTCCTCAGAAATTACTTCATTTTTGTTTTAGGCACTGTTTTGCTGTTTTTACAAATGACAGTCTTGGACATTTGAAAAACTATTTACATTTTTTTTTATTGATTTGATTCGATTGATTTCATTTTTTTTTAAATTCGGTTCCTTTCTACTTTTCATCATACAAGAGTACATATACCAGGCTTAAGCTCGATACATAAAGTGATTGTTGTAGGATTATCTTGTTTCGCAAATTGGTAAATTGTTTCAGGAGGTTCTAAGAAAGATTGTTTAAAATTTTAATAAAAAGTAATCAATTATGGAGAAACATTGTTTAAAAAAAAACAATTACAAATTTGGTTAGAATTGGAAAGGCGAATTTGCTTTTTCGTAACAAGAATGTTACCGTAAAAGGCGGGAAAGGAAGCTTCTGCTTCCTACTTACAAACAAATAATTCAAAATCGGACATAATAATTTTTTCTTTATTTTCTTTATTTATTTAAATTTAATTATTATAATTATGAAGTAGTTTAATTAGTTTCACTTTAAATACTTTGATTAATTAAGGATTACGGGAGTGGGCTTCATCTAATAGTGTCCTTACGTTTACCTGGTGAGATTATAAATCGTAGTTATTCGAGTAGTTGGCCTTAACTTAATAGAAATTACTAATTAAGAATTTAGTAATTATTGTATTATAGCGTTTTGCTGTTAGTTCCAGCATTAACTGCTACGTCTTGATTGGTTTGTTACCAATTATTTATAGAAAGGGCTCTTAACTTATTCAACTTAAATCACAAGGCCATTAGCTAAACGGGTGTTTGTTTGCTCGCATTTCAGATTTCCGACCCATTCTCGTACAGTCGTATTACATTGAAGTCAAATCGGATAAGGATAAGGAATCAAGAGTTATGGCCGCCTTACCTAACAGTCAAGGTCTCAACCCCGGTCAGTCGGCCACTCAATCCATTACTGTATCAGGCATTTCTCCTACCGGAGGACTCACTACAATCACTATACCTTCGTCGACTGCGACTGCGAACAGTCAGTGGATGTCTACTCGAATGAAACTAGAACCTGGCATCGTCAGTGCTTCGAATGCAGGTCAAATTCAGACAAATGTCAATGTCATGAACAACCATGGCGTGGGTAACGCAGTCGCCGTCAGCTCTTCTAATGTTGTCAATGCACAAGCGCTCACGTTGGACTGTTACGAAGACATGTTCAAGGAGATTACAAAGAAATTGTACGGGACGGAAGATGCTCTGGCGCTCATGGGCGATGCTTCAGATCCCAACGCTGCTGGAAGTATTATTTACGACCCAGAAGCGTTTCGCACGGATCAAACTGGTGCAATCACTTTTGTTAACACTAATGGTCTTCCACCTGGCACTATCGTTATACAGCGGCGTATACAAGACGATAAAGGTATATATTTTATTATTAGTATGTTGGTTATATGGGTCAAAATTGACAGAGGGTTCAGGGATGATTGTTTTGACAATCCAGTAGCTTCTGTATTTAAACGATTTATGTTTTATTTTCAGCAATGCAACCGCTTGACCAGCTCGCCTTGGCCCCTGCCCCAAACACACAAGCTGTAATTGAAGAAAGGTGGTTTGAGAGCGACAATGTGCTTAACTGGACGACTTCCAAAATTGCTCGTTACAATCCTAACCAAAAGGTTTTTCGTTGTGTTGACTGTGACTTTGTCGGGTTTTTGTCACGCGTTGCTGAGCACTGGTTGGGTAACCACGCAAGCCTACGCGTTTTCCAGTGTCCGCGGTGTCCTTACACGAGTGCGTGGGCTCGTTGCGTCCGAATGCATTTAACTCGGCAACACGGTGAAGCTTTGACCGATAATAGCCTATGGAAAGAAAATCCAGTATTGGAAGAAGTAAGTTCAGCTCTATCGAAATCCATAGTTTTCTGCAAACCCATTTTCCTGGCGATTCTCACTTGCGTCGACTAGGATCCTATAAAATATTTTTCTCTTTACTTCTTCAGGTAACAAAGTTTTTGAATTCATTGAAAACACGAGTAGAACAGAAGGCAGACACGTCCACCCCCGGAGAAAAACGGTACTTGTGTCAATATTGTTCATACTCGACTGACCGTCGTGATCTTTTTAATCGTCATGAAAATATTCATAGAGATGAGAAACCCTTCCAGTGTTTCGTCTGTGAGAAACAATTTAATCGTGCTGATCACGTCAAGAAACACTTTACCAGGATGCATCGGGAGCATACATACGACATTAACAGAATTCGGAAGCATATTCCCAAACCCGCCACCGCCGTCTCAGGGTCCGGTGTGTCCATTTACCAAGCCACCAAATACGTCAAGCAAGAGACTCAGCCCCAACATCAAATTGTGCAAATTCACGACGCCGCGGCTGGTATCACCAGTGAGGCGGTAATTCAAATACAATCGGTCTCCGGGGGGTCCGACACAATGACACTTCAACAGATTCCACATATTGCGTACTTCAACCCATCTCAAGCATCTCCACAGGCTGGAACAACCCAAACCATGCAAGGAGTTGGTGGAGACAAAAAAGCAACCAAAAGTGACTATTTTCACTTATTGCTCATGTTCTATGTATTCTAATTTATAACTGACTATTGTACGAAATATTTTAGGCACGAAACCAAAAGGTCAGAAGAAAAAGAAGCAAGGCGAGAAGATGTACACTTGCTCATACTGTCCTTGGCAAGGTGTTGACAATTGGTGCTTGAAACGTCACTTGAATACCCACATCAAACCCTTCCTATGTGCCCTCTGTGACTACAAGGCGGCTCGAAGCGAGCGACTGGCTACACATGTATTGAAAGTGCACAACAAACGAGTTTGTCACAAGTGTTCTTTCCTGGCTGACGATCCCGAAAGCCTAGCGCAGCATGTACAGGATAGTCAGTAAGTCGTAGATTCCAGAGTTAATTACTCAATTCTTATAACTGAAACTGTAAACATTACGTTTGTAATTAGCCAAAATCCATTGGTGAAGACGGGGTACAACTGTAATCTCTGTCAGGAGTATTTCGAGCTGCGAGCTGATCTAGAGGCACATGCTATCCTCGAACATCAAAAAGTTATTGTGCAGTGTGATTTATGCGACTTTCGGACTACTGATGAGTTGAGTATGGAGTCCCATTTACGTGAAAAACATAACCTTCAGCCTGGAATGGGTGCTGTAGCTGCTGCGACTGCAGCTGCCGCGGCAGCTGTCACTATAGAGCAGCCACAAGTAATTTTTAATATAAATATTATTTAATTATGCTAAACGTTTCGTAGTATGACTCAAGCTAAATCGTTTTCTCGCTTTGCAAAAATACTTCCTAAACTTTCACATGGCCCTTTCTCTCTGTTGTAGATGATGGTATCCCAGTCACAAGTAATTCATCATCAGCTTCCACCGGAACCACTCGCAATGCCAGCACTGCAGGCACGCTCCGTCCAACTTCCTCCTCCCCCGCCTCTTCAGCACCATCATGAATCCATTGTGAAACAGGAGCAGGACCTCAATGCTGACATCCAAGCCTATCACATCGAAGAAACAATTTCCACTGTTGCTGGAATTACACCCGAACTCGAGCCAGAGGCACCTCCTGACACTTCATGTGACTTTTGTGGTTGCGAATTCTACGAAGAGGAATCCGTACAACGACATCAGAAGGGGCATGAGCTTCGTAAATGTGAACCTCCAGAGTTGCAAAACTCCAAAATAATCTCGAGGCACTACACTTGCAGTACCTGCTCCTACAACTCCGCTACTAGTAGAATTATGATGCAGCATCAGCGTACCCATTCTGGTTTTGAGCTCGACTGCAAAGCTGTTGGATGTACCTTCACCACCTCTTTTGAAAATAGTCTCAAGGAGCACATTCATCTTGATCACAGCGACGATATAATAAGGTAATGATGCAAAATTTACCTCTCTTTCGCCCACTGAAATACTTTTCGTATATTGTCCTAATTGATGTTTGACTCAACGATTTGATTTTTTCCATTACAGGTGCCCCCATTGTGGTTATCGTATAGTGTCACTGGTTGACTTCACCTTTCATTGGAAAATTCACCACTCCAGTGTCTGTAGTCTTTGCACTGGAATCTACCGAATTAAGTATGGTATGAAAGAGCCGGATATTCAAGAATTTGTTTTCCGGACTCCGTACGAGACCCTAGAATTTAAGAAATCGGAAGAGTATGATGACCTAGAGAATCCATTGGGGACGAATACGAACCTCTACCCAGAAATGGAGCCACTTGCGAAGCGTCCACGCGAAGAACTTGGCTCCGTTTTCTCTAGTTTACATAACTACTTTAATCATCCAAGTATACATTTCCTTCCACGAGCGGTTGACATCACTGTCATTTCTCTCAAGCCTCCGGTTGATACTATTTCGACTCCTCGTCCAAGGATAAAAATCTGGGATCGGAAGTTCGATAGAAGGAATACTCGAGAGAAGGTCCTTCGCTACACTATTCGACGCCTCATTAGTACAAATAAAAACTACTCGGTTCCTCTCCTGATGACGAGGCGAGGAATTGGGCGGAAGTGCTTCCAACAAGAGTGCCGTTTCGGAAAGACATTGTACTACACCCGGAGGAGTAGTTTCATCCTCCATCAGCGTTGTCACAGGAAGCTACGAATCAAGTGCGAGAAGTGTGATGCTTGGTTCCCTTACCTCTATAAAGCCTTTCTGCATCAACGAAAGTACCATCCAAATCCAACTCATCGGCAGTTCAAAGCTACCTTCCACCAGCACCAACACCACGATCTGCTCCATCACAATAACAACAATATTTCGAACAGAATTTCATTCAAGCAGGAGTAGACGGAGTTTACATAAATGAAAAAAGTTAGGATTTAGAAGAGATGCCTACAGGTTTACAGAACTATTCACGCCTTACCTCAACTCTTCTGTAGTCTACAGTATAATTTTCAGAGTCAATGAATGAATGAAATCGAGACAGAAGTGAAACAGGGAAATCCAATGTACAAATGAGTAAAAGTAAAAAAGCTTTAGTTTTAAATACGAATTATAATACTATCGCAGAGAAGAAATAGAATTTTAAACTATAAAGCGTAAAAAAAGTTAAAAAAAATGTATTTCGAGTCTTTGGTGTTTACCGTTACATTAATATAAAAGTTAAGTCCACCATTTTCTCACTGTTGGTTGGGTATCATTTTAACATTTAGAATTAAGAAATATAGTATTGGAGAAGAAGATACACTATGTTCTTTCTATTTTGCAGTTTAAGTACCTAATTTATTGTTGTAGGCAGAATGATGACGGTAGGGCTTTAGTGTAAAAAAAAATTCCATCTCAGGATTATCTTGTTAAACGTGAAACACTAAATGATTTATTACAATGATTTAGGTAAAGGTAATAAATGTTTGAGATTTTAGGAATTCGATCCGACTATAACTCGAAATGATTTGTTTATCATTTTGGCTTATTTATTCATTTATGCATTAATTTTTAGTAATCATGTTCTTTATATCCTAAAAAAAGACAAATTACAAGTATACATCCGAAAATTTATTTTCATGTCGATTTCTGTCTTGAGCTTGCACTTGGGGCGTGAGCGTCCTCTGATTCCACTACATTTTCAATCGGAGTTTGTGCACATCGTTTCTTTTGTCGTTTGTCATGTATTGTAAACACATGAAGATCCAAATAACTTTTAGTAGGAAAGCTTTAAATTAAGACGAAATGCTATATAATATTGGCATCAGGAAGTCTCAGGAACGGAAATATTTTGTTGTAATTACCTTTGCCGACATTTGTCACAAGGAAATGGTCTCGCAGTATCATGAATTGCCTCGTGGTTTTGCAGCGTCCTTTTGAGAAAAAAACGTTTGTAGCATTTTGAGCATTGAAATGGCCTCTCTCTCTCGTGCTTGGCAACGTGATGACGCTGGTTGTGGACCTTGAGAGCTGAGCTTGAAGAAAATTTGTTCTTGCAAATCACACATTCATGCTTTTTCAGGTTTAGATGAACAATATTTCTATGAATATTAAGTTCACGCTCGGTGTGCAAGGCAGAAGGACATTGTTCACACTGGAACTCGGCAACACCAATTTTGTGAGCAGAAATTAAATGGTTCTTAAGCGCTTTTTCCGTACTGAGATTCTTGGAACAGACATGACACTTATTTGTAGTAGTTTCGTGATGGATAGCTTGGTGACGCTCAAGACTTTGCTTGGTCCCGCACGCATGTCCGCAGAGTTCACAACAGAACGGCTTGAATCCTGAGTGCGTGTTGGTATGATAGTCTAGTGATCTTTGTGTTGCACATCGCTTTCCACAAATTTTGCAGACGAATTTGTCATCATGGAGCCCCATATGTTGCTTAAGATGGGCATTGGAAATGAATCGTTTTTCACAAATAGAGCACCCAAACGGGGCTTCCCCTGTGTGTGTTCGCTCATGAATTCGAAGCTTTGCGGGTTTGGGGTATACTTTGTCGCAGTACGAACACTTCAAGGAAACCTTCTCGCCTGTGTAGTAAAACGTAAACAAGCTAATATTCAATAAAATTTTTGAATAGTTTGCAAGTACAAAAAATGCTGGGGCTTTACCTTCGTGTACCTTTCTGACGTGTCCGTCTCGCAAAACCTTTTGAGAAAAAGTGATAGTGCAGTCGAGATATGTGCAAGGAAAAACCTTATTAGTTTTTCGGTTTACGTCCGTTGCATCTTCATCATCTTGAGATTCATTATTACTATCAATATCAATGAACACGCCGACAAAATCCGGATCTTGCTGCGTATCTGGTTTTAGAAATGAAGCAGTAAGACCCGAGGCAGGTGGACTTACCGAATTATTTAAAATTAGAATTGAGGCAAAACAATGGCTTCAATTAATAGGTACACAATTTTCAATTCTTGTTCAGATAAGTTTAATCCGAAGTTGTAACAAAAAAGTAAATGCAGTAAATCACAGAATCACAGACCAACCTGTTTGGAAACACTCCGCTTTTATTATGACATCTTCCTGTGGCTCGGATTTAATTGGTGGTGTTTCTTTTGTCAATGATCGCTTGTTCTGTGTTCTACTTTTTTAAACAAAAGCAAATCAATTCGACCTGATATTCAGAAAATGCAGGTTTTTTTTTGTCGTACTTTTTAGTTTTGCCTGCTTCTAGACAATTTTTAGAATATGCTCTTCTTGCCCTACGTGTTACATTGTCGCATCTGTCGCTTTCGTCAAGATCTGGCAAGTAGTCTGCGTTCTCAGTTTTGTATTCTCTTCCGGTAGGGCTATCCACCGAAATATCTAGCCAAAAAACAATTATACAGAACATGTATCAAATGCGCATCGAATTTCATGACATCGTCGCTCTTAAATACACGACTTTGCGGCAAATTAGTTATGAATTATCATACCTTTTTCTTCTGCTAGAGAAGTGCCGAAGGAAGTGCCAGGGTCCCGTATCGCTTCAGTTGCATATTTTTTGTGTAATATTTCCAGTTCCAGCGCTTTTGCAAGTGCCTGGAGGCGGACTTGCAACTGTGTAACATTCTTCTGTACAAGCCTAATTTCAGTCACTTTTTCATAGCAGTCGTGACAATACGCAGCTGCTTCGACCTGCTCCGTAAGCAAATTATGAAGATAATCTGAATAGTTCTGGAATGTGACTGCCAAGGAAGAGCGCATGGAAGTCGTCAGTTTCCAGTTCCTTACTTGATCATGGAGAACTTCCAGGCAAAACAAGCACTGCGAAGTCCCTCCACCACCTTCCATTTTAAATAACAATAATAATTATTATTATTATTAACAATGAAACTGGTATCGGCGGCGCCAGTGTCAGTTATTTATAATCCGTAACACTGATGTCAAGAATCCGATAAATTTTTTAACTCTTATCAAGTTTTGATAAACCCTAATCACTACGAATCTGATAAAATTCTTAAATCTTATCAGTTATTGATAAACCCTTTAAATCTTACTTTGTCAACAAATGTGATAAGACATTTAAGGAAAAACAGCTGTTTATAAAATGATAAAAACTGATTGAGCACACTTTCGCGGGCAGGATTTTAAATCAATTTCCAGACAACAGTGATACCAGAAATGCGTCTTTTCGGCTCAAAAAATCACATGGGGCTTTTAAAGTAATGTCTATTTTAAGGATTGATAAGTTTATGGTTTTATTCATTATTGTTGTATTACTTTTCATTTATTAAATCATTCAAATTATTTGCATTTACTATAAAAACATTTGATGAATTTACTAGGAATGGAAGTTTCAGTTTGGAAACAAATTGACTTGAGATTGCGAGGGATATGCTAAAGAGGGGAATTATGCGAACCATAAACTCACATTTGTGATTCTATTTTTGGTGGATATAAGAAAACAAGAAAAGGTAAATAAATGCACGTTTATCGGTTTATCTTGTTAAAATTCAATTTGGAATGGAAATAGATCGATTTGAGGTAAGGAACATTGTTCTTTGATTCTTAATTATTTTAATTAATTAGTCTTATAATTTAGCACAACAATTGATTCCAGAATTCCAGAGTTCCCAGGAACGCCTCCTAGTATTTACCAAGGAACGAGTTAAGCTACGACTTCATAATTGTCTAATACTACTTCAACAAATGTCGCTGCTAATCAGGACTGGAGGCCTATGGCGTACTCATAATTTTACTAACGACGTCAGAAGCGTTTTTCGTCACGGTCAGCGTCGATGCTTTAGTAAGGAAGCATCTTCTGACAGACTTCATAAAATTAGAAATGTTGGAATCATGGCTCACATTGACGCTGGAAAGACGACTACAACAGAGCGGATGCTGTACTACTCTGGACGAATCACATCACCAGGCGAAGTACATCATGGAGATACGGTGACGGATTTTCTGCCACAGGAACGAGAGCGAGGGATAACGATTCAGTCGGCGGTGGTCGGATTTGGCTGGAACGGTTCGCACATAAACATAATTGACACCCCGGGTCACGTGGATTTTACGTTTGAAGTCGAACGGTCACTCCGCGTCGTGGACTCTGCAGTGGCGATTCTCGATGCTTCGGCGGGTAGGTAATTCATTCCCGCTTTCATGAATGCAAACTGTTTAAAACAAAGAAACTTTTCTTTTTTAAGGCATTGAAGCTCAAACGCTGACGGTGTGGAGACAGGCCTCCAACTACAATTTACCAAGACTCATTTACCTCAATAAAATGGACAAGAGCTCAGCATCTGCAGAAATGTGCCTTGAATCGATTCGGTCGAAACTGAAAGCGACGCCGGTGCTTCTGCAGTCTCCTTTATATTCCTCGTCTAGAACTGTTGGAACCGGCTCAGGTTTGGTGGGTTTAGTTGATCTTGTTCACCTTCGGAGATTGGTATTCAAACAAGGGACAAAGGGTGCCGAATATATTGTTGGTAATCTAAATTCTAAAATCTAGTTCTGTGTCAAGGTCGGATGATTGATAGATAATTTTTAAGAGGACGTGAGTGACAATAAGGATCTTGTTCGTGAACGCTGCGAATTGGTGGAGCAGATTGCAGACTTGGAAAATGGTCTCGCATCACATATTATTGAGTCTGAAACAATTGAAACAGTTTCGGCGAATGAAATCAATGATGCTGTGACGCGGATGACGCTGTTGAACACTGGCGTGCCAGTACTTTTAGGTAGTTCGTACAAGAATATTGGCGTTCAGCCACTAATGGATGCAATAGTAACGTAAGCTTAATGTTTGCAAATTATTTCATTTACAAATAATTGTATATCAGTAATTTTATGTTTTGTTTTAGATATTTACCAAATCCAGTAAATTTGAAAAGAAAGGATCCAATAATTACGTCTTACGGGAATGAACTTTGCGCATTCGCTTTCAAAACCGTTCACGATCGACAGTTAGGTCCGCTCACATTTATGCGTATTTTTAGCGGAAGTCTTACAGCTGGGCACAAGGCTTACAACGTTACAAGAGAAAAGTTTGAGAAAATTTTAAAAACGTATTTACCATTTGCGGATGAGTACAAGGAAGTTAGTCAATTGAACATTGGCGAAGTTGGTGTGGTTTCTGGTCTTAAGGTACGGCTATTCAAATTATTAAAATCTACATTTTTTTGAGAGTAGTATTAGTGCTGACGGTTTTATACGTTACTTGAAGGAAACGGTCACCGCGGACACGCTTACTTCTACTTCCAGCGTTGCAGCCGGGGCCGAGAGAAAGTTATCACTCAAAAATCCTGCTGCCAATTATCGTGCAAAGCCTTGTTTGTCAGGTGTCAATGTCCCTGAAGCTGTTTTCTTTTGCGCTGTTGAGCCAGCGTCACTTGTAAGTTCTACGATTTTTATTTCCTCAACAACACTATATCTCCTTATGATAGTTAAAATCACAATTTTTTAAATCGTTAATTAAATTAGCACCAGCAGAAAGGTCTAGATATAGCGCTTGAGAGTCTGAAAAGGGAAGATCCAAGCCTCCGCGTACACACCGATCCTGATACTAGTCAAACGATTATGGCAGGTATATATAGCGGTAATACAGACAATGACAATAGAGAACGAATTTTTGTTCATTTTTATAGGAATGGGAGAACTCCATTTGGAAGTTATTCACGAAAGACTTAAATCTGATTTCAAAGTTGACTGTGATCTTGGGAAGGTCATGGTGGCCTACAAGGAGACAATAACCGAACCTATTACGAACAGAATTACATTTGAGCGGAAATTGGCCGACCGAAATCATTCTGTTGTCATCGAACTGGAACTTCATCCAAAGAAAACTCAAGGAGCTGAACTGAACGCGCCATCGCCATCAATACCACTTGTGAGGAAGGGGTTTGGGAAGGAAGTACAAGAGCAATTAAGTGACCTGAACGAGAAGCATCTCCGCAATATTTCAAATGGAGTTGAAAGTGCATTGAGAATGGGTCCAAAGTTATGCTTTCCGGTAATCAAATAATTCTTGGTGAAGCATACGTGGAAAATTCCTGTCGATACTCAATGTTGTTCTACGTTGATTGGTAATAGGTAATTGACATCGAGGTCTTGCTGAATTTTTTTGAGACAAGTCGCGGAACTTCGGAGACGATAATAGAAGCTGCTACATCAAGTTGCGTTCGACAAGCACTACAGAGCGCAAGTGTTGAACTCCTGGAGCCGGTTGTAGCACTCGAAGTCACCGTTGATGAGAAGTTTCAGCATGTTGTAACTGATGATTTGAATCGGCGACGATTTTCGATGGCAGGGATTGATGTGAAGCACGGTAACAAAGTTATCTATGGAACTGCTCCTCTGAGTGAGCTCCTAGGATACTCTACCGCACTACGAATTATTTCCTCCGGTCTAGGAACTTACTCAATGCAGTTTAGTCATCATCGTAGAATATCAAGTTTAATAGAAGAAGAGAAAATAACAAGGACTGTTCGAGGGTTTTAGAAATAGTAAATAATAACTTATATTATTTAAACAGTTGATTACAAAACTATTATTCAGAAGAAAAACAACTATTGTTACGAATCTGGGCTAGTTGTTAAAAGCATCATCCAAAACTTAAAATGGTGTCTAATTTAATTTGTTGGAGGTGGTTGGTTCATCAAGGGTCTAAGCATAGATGGCATGAGAGGGGGCGGTATATTCATTCCCATTGGTGGGCGAAATCCAGCCAGAATATTTGGGGGAGGGAGTCCCGGTGGGGGTCCTGACGGTGGCATCATCATTGGTGGAGGCATTCCGGACAACATTCTATGCTGGCCCAATAGTTGTTGTTGACCTGGCGGTGGACCTTGACCAGGAGGAGGGATAGTAATTGGCATTCCTGGCCGAGCTGTATATGCCAAGATCACGAATTAATTACCTTACATTAAAATCAGTCACATTTGACATAAATCAGCACAATCCTTACGTGGCATTATACCAGGCGGTGGAATGGCAACTCCGCCGTCCTTCCCTAACATTGGCCCGGTTCCAAATGGGTTCTGCGGAATCTTTCCTGCCTTGAACGCAGCAGCTACAACGATAAAAATAAAACTTAAATCTTGTATGATCGTGAAGTTATTTAGTTTCAATTACTTGTGGCATCGATAAGGCTCTGTGCCTGATCCTCCATCCATTTCTGATAGTAGAACTTAACGTTGTCCTTGTGCTTCCTTCCGGCACAGTGCGTTTTTCTGACCGAAGGCTAGCAATCATTAAATGGAATGGAACAATTAGTTAATTAGGTTAGATAAATATGTTATTAATTATTGTTCAATTAGGCCAATCAATACTTACCGAGTCATGAGTGAGGTAGGTGTCACAATAGTCACAATAGTACTTCGGCATTTTATAATTGCTTAAATGGGTCCTTATTTAAGATGTAATTAAACGGGCTACCCAAAATTCCTTATTCAAAATTTAAATTAAAACAAAACACTTGGAATTGTTTATACAATTTGTATTTCTAAATTATCCAAACATTGAACCGACGTTTAAATCTGCCGCTCAAATGCCTCTGTATGAATTGTTGTCTCATCTTCAACTTCATGACTTCAATTTCACAACAAAAGAAAATTAAATTAGAACTTCAGAAAAATGATAGAATTGGCGGGAATTCGGAGGTAAAGCACATGAATTTGAATTTAAAGAATCAATCAAACCCAACACATGGACTTGATTTTTTAAAATTAAAAACTAATTTGAGAAGTTAGTTTAAAACACGACAGAAGCTTAATTAAGATTAATTAAACTAACTGTTCCTTGTTCCCAGCGATTACGTGGAATGATCATAATTGTCAACTGAACTAATTAACAGTGAACAATTGGTTGTAGTTCTAAAGATTTAACCAATTAGCCGCTTTGAGGACTCTGCTAAACGCTGATTTTGGCGTGACGCTTTCTCACGCTTTTAGACGTGACGCCTTTAGATTTAGAATCCAGAAGCATCAGGATCTCTAACACGATTTGTGCAATTTCCAAAGCGAAATGAGTAAGAAGTTATATAATCGATTGTGTAATATAATTAAAAAGATGAACTTAAATGCGGTTTCCCCAGGTTAAAACTTTCCCAATCTAAATAGGTGCAGTTGTTTCGAAAAAGCGGAAGGCTTCGGCGTCTGCCGCATCACTAGAAGACGTCGCTCTGCCTGACGAAGCTTCAATTACGGAGAAGAATTCATTGCCAGACTTCGCTACGCCGAACTTGGATGTTCAGAATGATGAATACAAAGACGATTCGTCAGATGAAGAGGTGTTTTTATGATCTTATATATCCATTCCAATTTGAGGAAGGATTTTTTAAGTCTAGAATTAATATTTTATTATGTAGGACATTCGAAACACCGTGGGAAATATTCCTCTTAACTGGTATGATGAGTACCCTCACATTGGGTACGATTTGGACGGGAAGAAGCTGATAAAGCCAGCGAAGGCTGACAAGCTGGATGACTTTCTTCGGCGAATGGAGGATCCTGACTTTTGGTATATAGTATTAGTTATGTTCCCAATATTGAGTCTAAATTGAGATATTTTTCAAATTTGAAGGAGAACAGTGAAAGACAAACAGACGGGGCAGAATGTGGTTTTGAGTGACAAGGATGTTGATTTCATTGACAGAATTCAGTCAGGACATATTCCGGACCCAAATTTTGATGAATATGCTGTAAGTTTGAAGCATAGCGATAGCATAGTTTTATGCAAGCTCGTGGTCCGCTCCACATTCGAGTAAGATTCAGATTATCTCATGGACGATGTTTTACGTGATTCTAGCCATGGATTGAATGGTTTTCTTCGGAAGTTATGGATACGCCACTGCGGGCGATGCCACCTTCGAAAGCATCGTTTCTGCCTTCCAAAATAGAGAAGATGCAAATATCTAAATTAGTTCATGCAATGAAGATGGGTTGGATAAAACCGAAACCGAAGGCCGTAACGGAAAAGAAGTTCTACATGTTGTGGGGAGAATCCGATGATAAGTCAGAAGAAATGAGGCGTGTTCACGATCATATACCAGCCCCTAAAACACGTCTTCCAGGCAACGCCGAGTCGTACAATCCACCTGCTGAATACCTATTCGACAGCGACGAGGTAATGTATTTGAAGTTGAACTACAATGGATAAATTTCATTGAATTTAGACTTCACTCAATAAAATTTTAGTTACGAGACTGGGAAGATAAGTCCGATGAGCCTTGGAAGAGACGGTACAATTTTATCCCGCAAAAGTACAAGACATTGCGAGAGGTTCCTTCCTACGACAATTTTATAAAGGAGCGCTTCGAGCGTTGCCTGGATCTCTACTTGTGTCCAAGAGCTAAGAAGATGAGGGTACAACAATCATAACTGTTGTATGGCACGGTGTGTCGTGAATTATTTCGTTGAATTTTCTGATTTTTAGCTAACGATTAAAGCTGAGGATTTGGTTCCCCAATTGCCAAGTCCGAAGGACCTCCAGCCGTTCCCCACCGTGCTTTCCATGGAGTTCATTGGACACACAGACATGATCCGCTCCATTTCTTTGGAGCCGCATGGACAATTCTTTGCTTCAGGCTCAGACGATGGAACGGTTAAAAGTAAGGTCAAAAGGTACACGATTTTACTATAGTTTGTAAAGTATCATTGTTTTCCTGAAACTCAGTTTGGGAGGTTGCAACTGGGCGTTGTGTCAAGACGTTCACATTGGGTGGAACTGTGAGGTGGGTTGAATGGTGTCCAAATAAGAGCGTTTCGCTGGTTGCTGTCGCAGTGGATTCCGATGTCGTCATAATCAACCCTGGTGTTGGTGACAAGCTTATTGTGGACAAGACTGACACAATTATGACAGAGGTGCCTGAAGAGTCCAGATTTGTTGCAACTGATAGAACTGCAATTGCTGCTCAATGGGAAACTGTTGACACAGAGAAGTGGGATAACGGAATTCGAGTTTTAATTCGACATTTTAAGCAAGTTCGACAGGTAACTGAAAAAACTTATGGTATAACCATTTTCTTAGAATTAGGAATCAGCTTTCATGCTTGTGCTTGTGTACAGGTGACATGGCACGCAAAGGGTGACTATTTTTCTGCGGTAATGCCAGAAGGACTCAACCGTTCCGTCATTATTCACCAGTTGTCCACAAGGCGGTCACAGCTTCCACTCAATAGATCAAAGGGGCTTATACAGTGTGTGTTGTTTCACCCAATACGACCATATTACTTCATTGCCGTAAGCTTCATTTGTATAAGTTGGTATTATGAAGGTTGATGCTTTAAGAGCTTTCATTGATTTTGATTTGATGGTAATTATTACATTTTTAGACTCAATTACATATTCGCATCTACGATCTTGTGAAGCAAGAAATGGTAAAGAAGCTCACGAGCGGTGCCAAGTGGATTTCGAGCATGGCAATTCACCCGAGCGGAGACAACATCATCGTGGGAACGTATGACAAGAAGGTCATTTGGTTTGATCTGGACTTGTCAACCAAACCGTATCAAACGTTGAGGTTTCATGGAAATGCTATCAGAAGTGTGGCTTTCCATAAGCGTTACCCTCTGTTCGCCTCGGGCTCAGATGACTGCAGCCTCATTATCACGCACGGAATGGTCTACAAGTAAGTTAGTTAAAAATAAATTGGCTGAAATAGCCCCTAAAATTCGTTCATTTCTACAGTGATCTCCTGCAAAATCCTCTCATCGTTCCTGTAAAGAAACTTCGAGGCCATGAAAAATCAAATGACTTTGGAATTCTGTCAGTGATGTGGCACAACATGCAACCATGGGTCTTTTCTTCAGGAGCCGATCGTACCATCAAATTGTACACCTAGGATAGGAACTAACGGTGGAACTGACTCGACGTCAAAATCCAACAAGAATCACATTATTATTAATGCTGAATAAAATAGAGAGTTATTTTTTAAATCAGCTTTATGAAATCTTCCAAAATGAACCATTTATCGAAGATGTAGGAAAACTTACTAAATTTAAATTTTAGTGTTTAGTTCTCTTCAAAGAAATGGTGTTAGAATGAGGTGGCGAAGTGGCGTTCAGTGGATTTAAAATGGGACTGCAGGGTGATTGAAAGAGTGTTGCTGATCCATAACCTGGGAATACACAAACCTTTTTATTCTTTCAGTGTCTGTGATAGATAAATAGCGTTTACTAACCTGGATAAGATGGTTGCTGAAATCGAGATGAAGTGTATGTCGTCATAGAATTTCGCCCAAATCCTTGAGATTGGGAATGAGATGCATTGCTCAACAAATTGGCTAATGGATTATTTTCATTTGTAGCTGAGCTTGTCGCCATGTAATTCATATAGAGTTTAGCTGGATCCTTTATCCCTGCGTATCAGGAGCGAATTAGTGAACAGAGTGTATTGAAAAGATGAATATTTCTTACGACTCGGAAAAATAGCTGTGGGATCTTCAGACTTAGGATCCCACCTTGCTCGATGGTCTTTCGTTCTCTCTCCGAAGCCATCTCGCCCCGTCGTGTCGCCTTGTACAAATCGAAGCAAACTCCTGTGTGTCTCAACTTCTGCGTTGACACGCTCGTGAATTGTTTTGACTTTGGCAGCGATTACAAGGAGAGAATCCTTCACAGATTTCAATGACATGCACAAATCTGACAAAAGTAAAGAAAAGTTTTAACAAAAAAAAATCAAAAGTAATAAGTATATTCAACGGTTTTAGGTACCTCTTGAATTGAGCGCAGTATTCGAGTCCAGGGCAGCAATGGCCGACTCTGCTTTCCTAATTTCTCTCTTGTAAACTACCATGCGATTCTCGTAGTCAGAAAACAAGCGATAAAAGAACTCGACGGGCATATAATTTTCTGATTGAAGTACGGGTGGCGTATCCCGTGTAATCTGAGCCATTTCAGCATCTTTCATGTCCTAAAAATAATGTTGAATTACATTATAAATACACTCGACGCGAGAGTTTTGCTCTGTTGCTTTACTTGATTCATCTGTTGACGGAATGTTTCACAACTATGTGTATGACGCTGAATGGTATTCGACGTATTTAATAGAAGAGCCCTTGTTTCCTCAAGTGTCGCCGTGACTTGTTCAACACTTCGGTAGGAGGCTCGGCAAGCGTCAGCAAGTATAACTTTTTCGTTCTTAGCACATGCTCTGAAGAAAAAGATTTCACAACAACTCAATTAAACAATAATTAATAAGACAGAAATTAATACACATACTTTACTTCCTCCACAAGTGCGAGCAGTTCGGCTGGAATAGGTAATTCAAGGACACTTTCTTGATCTATTCGACTTCCGATAGGATTTCCAGCCAGACCGACTCCGGAACCCATACCAAAAGTATTCCCCGAATTTCCAAACGTCCCTCCAAGGCCGCCTGTGAATTGCTGTTGAGGGGCTGCTGCTGAACTTGGTATGCCAGAAGTTCCAATCGAAGAGGTGAGACCCGAGCCTAAGGAAAACCCGGTTGCAGTCGTTGGAGCTGCGGTGGTGGACGTACTGCCGGAAAAAGGAGTTGCAGTTGTTCTGAAATAGAACATTTTTTGTAAACAATAAACATACATAACATAATTAAATTTATCCAAATAAATGTGCTTTTTACGCTAATAATTTACATCCATGAATATTTTTATATAAAAAAAATGTTGAAGTAATTTGAATCAACTGTTAACTCGAAGCTTTGTGAGTTTTACATGCTTAACATGACTTACGCTGTAGAGCCAAAACTAAAGGCTGAGCTCGCTGTGGTAGTGGTTGTACTTCCGGGCAATGAGATTCCTCCACCAGCTCCAAACAAAGATGGTTGAGCAGCGGAAGCTTGCGTCGTAGTTCCGGCGGCACCAAACATCGGAGCCGAGGAGGTGGCAGCCGTTGCTGTAGTCGGCTGGGTTTGTCCAAAAGCAAACCCAGTCGAAGCAGCCGGCGCTATGGTAGTGGCCGTGGGAAGGGTAAACGTTGAAGTATTTCTAAATTTTCAGAATGTTTGTTATTCAGTGACACCAGTGATCTTGAATTCACCAATCAATCATTTTCAGAATATGACAATTATCTTACGTTGTACCACCGAAACCAAATCCAGTCGCTGCTGGCTGCTGCGTGAGGTTGGTGTTAGCTTGTCCAGTCGTGGTTCCAAACAGAGATCCGGCTGGATTTGCTTGTGGTGCAGCACCAGCACCCGCCGTCAGGCCGAAACTGAAAGGCGCTGCTGGAGCAGTTACTGTTCCAGCTGTGCCGACGCCACCTAGTCCCATTCCAAATGCCGGTGTTGATGTTGCAGACGGCGCGCCTGCAGCTTGACCGAATCCAAAGGACGAAGTGGAAGTAGCAGCGCTACTCACCGGTGCACCGAAACCAAAGGTTGTAGGAGCTGCTCCAGCCTGATTTTGCAGTGGAGTAGCACCAAATCCAAAGGCAGGAGGTGCTGCTGCAGTCATTGTCGCCGGATTTCCAAAGCCGCCAAAACCCGCTGAGCCAGTGGGAGCATTAGATGCCGGTGCACCGGCGTTACCCAAGCCGAAACTGAACGGAGCTGTTCCTCCCGGTGCAGATGTAGTTGTTCCACCGAAAACTGCCCAAAATTATCGATACAGAAGTGATTTAGCATAGTACTTATACTTGTTAAATCAATTGATGAATTAGTAAATTAAAAACTTACAACTCATTTTCTTTAAATAATATTCGTCCCAGTCGCAGTTGTAACAGTTACAGGAGCTTGGGCAAGACTGTAAACAGCAATTAGTACTATTTTAACTAAGGAAATACTGCCCTTCTGGAATCCTATTCATTGACGATAATCGTTAATTGGTTAATTAATTGCTCAATTGTAAATCAGAGCTTCCTTACAAACTAAACTTTAAATTTCTCTTCACTTATTTTCGGTTTATGTAAACAATCAAGCCGTAAATTGTTCCGCGCCACATTTTCTCCACCTTCGGGCAGTAAACCTAAATCTAACACTACACGGCATAAAGGTTTTAATAATTCCTACAAAAAATGACCTTGACATGTTATTTTGAAGGTCATAGAGGTCATGGGGGTGAACAAATTTTTGACCTTTCACGGGGTCATCATAGGGGGCACACTTTTCGTTTCATGCAAAATTGAAAAAAAAAATTCAAAAGTTTTTTCGAAAAGTTTGCCATAATAACCTCATGGAGAGGTTTCTGAGGAACCGGTTTCCTCGCGAAAAAGATGCAAAAGAGGTCAAACTCGACCGAAAAGATCCTTGGTTGATTCTTTGGTTCAAGCAATTCTAGACTTAACCCTGCACGCCTACACTGTATTTTCACAACTCCGGGTTCTGCACACGCTGACGCAGCCGTTAGAAATTATGATCGATGTAGAGAGGTTTTTCTAATGAAAGTACTTTTGAAAGATTACATTTGCATTACGCGGCGTGGAGGATCTACTGTAACGGAGTCGTCTCTGCGCACGACTCATCACCAACCAACGAGAGAAGAAGCAAGGAAGAAGAAGAGCAGCAGGGGAGAAGGAGCAGGAGAGTCTCTCTCTACCCAGCACTCAGACTGGACGTCATGCAAGAGCACTCCGGAGGAG
>VYYI01000263.1:0-37935 GCA_021029175.1 Bilobella aurantiaca | reverse complement strand
CCACTTTCTCTTCCAGGTATGCGAATTAAGCATAATTCTAGCCGCGCAAACCTCCACTACTTTCTCTTAATTACTCCTACTTTCTACTGGATCCAAATCTCTATTCCCTCCCAGTTTAATTACTAGGACTAAAACTTATATAAACCACTACTGTAGTGTACAGAGCGAATTTTCCAATTTATGTTGTTATTCGCAAAACTCACCAATTACAAGCAGGAATAATATTCATCAAAAATTCAGTCTATGAAATTATAAATTCTAAAATGCTATTTACTGTGTAAGCTTAAAAAAAGAGGAAATGAAATATGACTGTTATGTAGTATTCCACACATTGGTAATTACAGCTCTAAATTTTTCAAATTGATCACAGGAATGCTCAGAAACTTACTACTTACTTATCAATTTTTTTTAATAAATATTTTCAAAAAAATTGAGAAAATTAAAGATTAGCTTACTTATAAAAAAATACCTCCAACACTTGAAACATACACTAAATACCGTAATAACCTTGATTATTACGGTGTAAAGTGAAAGTACATTTACTACTGTACATGTTTCAAAATTAGGTGAAAGTTGGTCACAAATAAATAAATATCGCTTTCACTTAAGAAAATCTAAATCCGAATCGCCTTTACCATTTAATTCTTGGTTTAAAGTAAATTAATAAGTAAAATCTCAAGCTTGAGCTAAAGCAAAAACGCTTAAAAAGGAGAAAGTTGAACTTGAACGAAGATTAATTTGTGGAGACTAACTTCAAGCTTATTATAATTTTGTAGTAACCTAATAACTTCAAGGTTAAGTAAAAAAAATTCTACTACGTTTAAGTAAATGAATTCTTAATACGTATCTTAGTTTTCAAAAATTCTCACTGTAGAAGTGAGTAGGTGCCTGGAATGGGTTGATGGCGTGCGTCGATTGAATTAAAAGATAATGTCTCACCTTGGACAAGAAGCTTGAATTTTGTGAAGGTGACGTAGAGCAAACGCTTTAACTAGACCCCTTCTACTTGCCACACGTTAGAAAGGCTTGACATGACTTATTGGGTCACTGGGTCATCCTCTCTGATGATCCAATGTTGTCCCAGAGTGACCACCATTGGCTGACACACTGACCACTAAAGGGCCTTTCTAAGGGCCACTACCCTCAGCTCAATAAAATAGTTTTGTGCGTAACACTCTAAGGGCTCTCCCTTTCTCCTCTAAAATGTACAACTGTCTCCGTTTGAGGCTCATCTTCAACTTGGTCCAAGCACATGCGTTCTAACTTTCACTTCTTACCAACGGAAGCTTCCGTGTCCTTCCTCAAAATAGCATTTTTCATTTATAGGAGCATCTAGGCCTCTACAATCTACAATCTACAATATTACAAAAGCCCTCTTCCCAGTCAATTTCCATTATTCCCAACTTTCTCCTTACTTTTTACAAGGGTTGGAGCAGGAACTCAACGAGTTTGGACTTTCACCTTCAATAAATAGGCCTTCCATTCCCTTCTGCTCAACCTATTTTTAGAATAGTGGCTCATCATTTACAATGGAACCATTTTGTAAAAGATATTCTAATTATCAAAGTTAGTTTTGTTTAGAAACACTTATCGTAGAATTAGTTCTGTATTCATTGTAATAATTATGTTTTTTTTTAATTATTTCAGATGTGCATTAAGAAGTAACTGAGTTAATTGAATGAATGAATGATAATTAATGGATAATTAATTAATGAGTTAATTGATGGTAACACAAGTTAAGTAAGAATTGTGTGAACTTTCTTTGAGATTTCTGAGAGTGAAAGTAGCTTTACTTTTTCTTCCGTAAGAGTTAGACTAGAAATTAAAGGGCGCGAAATTCATATTTACAATAATTTATTTACGGAACACATGACCAAAACAAGTCAAAAATTAATTTGCAACTTTCGAGTTTAGATTAATTAAATTTGACTTTTAATTAAAAATTTAGTGATTGGGATTAATTAATAGTTTGGGATTGTCATCATGATTCTCAGACTCTTCCAGATAAGTTTGAGTCAAGCGCTGAATCGGTCTACTTCGTCAATTACGTGGAGAAATTCAGCGTAGGTGGAAAAATCTTTTTTTAAATGTTTCGACGACCCTGATTCAGCGTTTTGGGATTCCGAAATTATAGGGATGTCATTAAAAATGTACAATTTATTGATAGGTCTCTGCGATTGATTGTTAAACCGTCGTTAACTCATCAGTGTGCAACCGTTCCCGGGCTTAGAGGGTATGCAGATGATTCCTCATCTGAAAAAGAGAAACTGAAGGAAGAGATACGTGACACACGGAACGCTGAACCTTGGAAAGATATTTCTGTCGAAACAAGCATGCGTTACGTAAAAAGTGATGGTAAGCTATTAAATGTTTAGCAAACTAAGATCTAGGTTTGCAAAGAAACATGAAATTAAAACTGAGGCTGATGTTTTCTCTAGGGTACAAGCAGACGTACGGAGAAACCCAAGTTTGGGTTATGTATCGTCGTAATTTCAAAGGACAATTTGCACCAAAAAAGACGCGAGAGACTTGTTTCGTAAGTCAACTCAGTTTATTGTTTTAACTGGGTCATATTTACGTTGTGTTTTTATTTACTTTTGTTTTTACGATGTAGCGGTTAGGTAAGATGACTGGCAACCCCTGCCCTATTTGTCGTGATGAGTATTTGATCCTGGATTATCGTAACGTGGACCTCCTAAAACAGTTTATCTCTCCCTTCAACGGAGCCATCTTAGGAACAGACAAAACAGGCCTTTGTCAAGCGAAACAGTTCAAGCTTCTTGCCGAAATTGAGAAGGCTAAAGACTACGGAACCATTACATTTGACATCCCATTTAGAGTATTTGACTACGAGGAATTCTATCCCAAGCACCTCTTGGATAAGTTACATGATCATTCAACCAAGCGTGTAAGATGAGCAATAAGTTATTTGAATTCAAATTCAAATCAATAAGTTACGGAAAGCAGGTTTGTAAATAAATTTTCTAAAAAAAAGTAGATATTACTTGTCAGATGTTACAATTGGCAACGGCAACTATTATGAACTGTTTATTTTAATACAAGCCTTTTATTCGTTTGCAAGAGAAGAACCAAAATGCTTGATCTGATGAATGGAATATGATTGTTGTATTGTATTTACGAAAAAGTATTACGTTCGGACAGAGTTCGGATACGGCAGCTCAATGAATTTCATGCGGCCAATAATTGAAAAAGTTTGGATTTTAATATTTTCAGTAGCGTTGTGGAATACAAGGTTTGCGCAAGGTAAACTAATCAGAATCAGATTACTTAATTTTCTCTTTTTGTTAACAATGTAATCTACTGCTACTCTCGTTGACAAGGTAGTATTGTCGAAGAATGCGAAGATGACGCAGTACAAGACCATTATTGTCCACTGAGGCCCATGTCATCTTCTGCATTAGACCAAGACTTGACCGCAGCTTTCGACGTCTGCGAACACGAAATTCTACCCATTTGTGTGACTGCTCCCCGACCCAAGTCGCCTCTGGCAGTGCCCACGCTGATGCCAGTGATTCCGCCGATAACGAGACCGACCACCACCACTACGACTGCTTCTATCACAGCTAAAACTACAACCACCTCTACTTCGACGACACCACGAGCACCGAGCCTTACAACTACTGAAAGCAGCATAAATGAAGAGTGTGAAGAGCACAGAAGTCGATGTGACATGTCCATGACATGGCTGTCGTCAAAAACAACCATAGATGTCTCCCTACTCACGGTATCTTCACCCGAGAGAATCACGGTTGAACCCCCAGAAGCGACTTCCCAGCGTCCAGAGCTTCTACATCAGCCTTCACCAATTGTTCATCCAAGAACCACGTCATCCTTGTCACCGGAAACTCCAACGCATGCACAACCATCCCCTAGGACGGAAGCGCCTGAAATACCAATTTTACCGAACGAACCTCCGGGCGAACCTTCACGGGCGTATTTTAAAGGAATACAGGACGTATTTAGGAACTTTCCAATCTTTAATCCACATTTCACGCATCCTCATCATAAGTCGCTTCCGGTGGAGCTGGAGGACAAGTATTCGGATAATTGGATTCGGAAAGAATCGCCGCCAGAGCACCTTGGAATTCCGCTTGGCCAACATCAACCCTTGAACGCAGATCTAATACCGCCGGGAACAAATTTATGGAAGTCTTGGAAGACGCTGAAGGACGTTTGGAAGGCCGAGGAGCAATTTCCAGCTCAAGCAGAGAAGTACCGTGCGAATTCGAAGCATACATCACCGCAAAGACAACCAATAGAAATAGAGAGAAACGAGCATTTGCGTTTAGAAGAAATTGAACGGAAGCGTCATAACGGTGCTATTAAAGTTGAATGGGACTATTTTCATCCCATGTGAAATCAACAAGTTTGTGTGGTTTCTAACCATCAAATTTTAGCTTTTACCATTAATCGTACCAAGAATTTTAGAATAAGTTTAAAAAAAAAATGATGACCGTACAGTAGGCTTTACCAATTAAGCTACTGGGCATGGACAATAACGTCATTAACAGTCCGTCCTCAACTAGCTCAACTAGTCCCGCTAGATGACCAATAACGGCCCTAGCAGGACCTGTCATGCCTGTCAGAGACAGACCGTACAGACATTTTTCGTCCTTACATTCCCACCCTCCAACTCCGGTCAAGAGTTTCGGGTTAAATGCTTGCCACAGACAGGATTCGAACCTGTATCATGTGTTTACCGGTTTTGATTTTCCACCACTTGGCAAGTTGCCCATATGAAAGGAACCTTTTCATATTTTAGCTTTGAAGCAAAAGTACAACAATAGATTTTATTTAATTTAAGTAAAAAAATTAAACAATAAATTAAAGACAAGATGAACAACCAAATGGTTAATTAAACAATATTTGTTAACGCAATGAACTAAAAAGAATCGATTGCAGCGATTAGCGCGAAAATCATACCAAATCATAATTGAAAAAAAAAGGTTTGTTTAGGTTTAGTTTCATGTATCATGTCCAGTCCATCACTCATTTCATTGCTTTGTTAAGTAAAGCTTGATAGTTCAATTCTCAATTAATGATCGATTAATTGATTGCTTCAGATTGTGTGATTGATATTTTGGTTGGCACTGATTCATTTAGCCTTGTTACTAGGTCTGTGCACAAATCAGTTTTTCAGCCTTCGCTGATTTTGGAATTTGGAGGAATGATTGCCCGTGGAACATTGGCTTTGCTCAACGTCGCTTTCGTACGAGTACAGCCCTTGATGTTGAGAAAATTGCAGTAAGTAAAACATTGTCAAGATGGGACATTTGAAGGGCGTATCAAAAACAGCACATTAATCTGTAATTGCGTAATGCAATTTGCGTTCGTAGGCTGCCGTCTCTAGCGTCGTTATATTATCGTCCAGTACAACAGAGTATCGTGGGATGGAAATGTTGTACGACGTTGGCAGGCACGGTGGCTGATGCCAGGTCAGAAAAACTTCAAGAAATTGGCCCAAATGTCGGTTTAAGTACGATGGCAGACGAAGGTGCGACTGTTAGCAAAACAGGAGGTATAAAGTAGTTCAAATCAAATTTAAGCTCTTTTGAAGTATTTTTTTTCACAATCTTGACGACAATTTTAAGAACATATAAGATTTGTCTGTTTACAGAGTCCGCCATGTCTTTAGGAGACTTTGAACAGCTTCCCGACAATTTGTACAAAACGATCGAGTTGGAGCTCCTTGGATACGAACCAGAGGTGCTGAACAGTTACCAATGGTTTCTTGTCACGGCTGCATCTCACTTGGGCATTGAAGTCGCGAAAGTCTGGTCTCCTCAAAAATCCTATAAATTCCGGTTTCAATTCCTGAGGTCGGCTCACGTTCATAAGAAGCACAAAGTACATTACGAAGTACGGACATACCATACCTTCATTACTCTCCGGAAGCTCACTGGCTCCACGGCCTCCACATACTTGGAATACATCCAAAGAAACATCCCCGAAGGAATTGGAATGAAAGTTTCTAAATTAGAAGTACTCCCTAAGCCTAAGTATATGAGTCAATCGGAGTCAAGTCCAGTTAGAAGTTAAGTATCAGTGTCAAGAAGCAAAGTCTAGTTTAGCTTTTTCTCCCATTAAATTTTTACAGTTTCTTCAGGACTATTACATTAGCGTTAACCCCTCTGAGGGTCTGACTAGAGTTCAAAGGTACTGTTTTTGAACTTTTCAAGGAGGAAGGTGAAGGACGGATTGATTGGGTAGGCCATTATCTTGTTTGTTCCCAAGGCTCACACTGGTCATCATCTCTAAATAGGCATTGCAAGAATTTCAAAATTGTTTGAACAAACCGAACATCTCCGTCTTCCCTTCAGTTGAAGGTCATGTTGTGTAAGGGATAATAAAACCAAACAACTTTTCCTTCTGGAAACTTAGTCTTCATTTGGAGTCTTGAAAACAAGAAAATAACAAAATGTTTTACCACACACTTTTAGCGGTTCTATTCTTAACTAATGCTGTGAGTATCTCTTCTGCGTTCAGCTTTGCCGGTGGGTCCTTTTTTTTTTCAGCGTATGCTAAGTTACCGTTTTAATTGCCACTTAATTTGGACCAGGATGGGGCGGAAGCTCTCAGCAGTCACAGCCAATGGCAGCGCGATCACCGACCGGAAGTGCTCGAACTGGAGCTCAGTGGGGACGGCCTGTCCAGAAACCAATCGTTTTGCCCTGTGACGGATCTCCAGAAATTACCAGAGCTTGCGACACATTTTGCAAATCAATTCGAGCTGCCGAAGGCGCATGCGTTCCAGGAGCGCAAACTTGTGGATGTACTGGAGGAAGCTTGGCACCCGCCACGTCTACTACTTCCGGTAATTTGAAATACCAAAAATCAAGATACTTCCTCATTTCCCATTTGGTAATTAATTGCAATTAAATATTACTTAAATTAATGTGTTACATTTTATTTTCAGGTGGAGTTTCTCCACAAGCACCACCGGAGTCCATGACTGGAATTCATGTCGTCGATGCTCCAGATTTGTCTCAAAATACCCCATCCCCGGACACTACTGGAACTACTGCGCAAGTCGGGCACTCGAGAAAGAAGCGACGAACCAAGCGACAGGAAAATATTGTCGAGGGCTCAGGCCCCAAAGATCCGGCCAATTTGTGCACGAAGGACTCCTGCTCAAAGACATGCGCAGACAAGGGGTACGCTTCCTGCTCGGCCGAGTGCGTAGGACTCAGTTGCTACTGTCGATGCCCGTGAAGCAGCGTTCCAGTCCCAATCAGCGCGCATCAAAATGTTTCTATATTTATAATGAAATTATTATAATTTTAATTATTAACAATAGCTCTAAAACACTGTGGAAATGATTACACACCGCCACCACCGTTTCATCATCTAAACTTTAACCCCGCGTCACGGTTTTTTATTTGCGATTGTTCAAGTACTCTGCTATTTCAGGAACCTTTATTAATGTCAAGTTGCGTCATTTTCCAATTCTTCGGCAATATGTCGATAAACTTTCAAAAGTGGCTTTAGGATTAGTGCTATCTCAAGGAGTCATGATTATCAACGAATCTTTTCAAATGTAATCAATTGATTCGAATAAAAATTAATTAGGCACTTCAAATTCACTTTAGTTTTAGCTTCACACGCTCCATTGCCCACGCCTGTGCTTCAGAAAAATAAAGCAATAAACGGCCGACGCCATGATCAGTTTCGTTTTTCTGGTCTTTGTGGCCATCTTTTCAGTGTTTTTCATATACTTACGTGTACGAAGGGATCCTAAGGGCCCACCTGGTAAAATTCTATTCTAAAATTTCCGGAGATGTCTAAAAAGCTCAACAATTGATTTTTGTTTTTGACACTTAAGGGCCCCCACGACTGCCAATACTAGGCAACTTGCATCAAATGGCGAAAGCCCATCCCTTCGGTTATAGAGCATATCATGAACTCTCGAAAGAATATGGCGACATAATGAGCGTTAAAGTTGGCTTCCAGGAAATGGGTATACTATCCTTAATTTAAAACAAATTAGATTTGCTAGAAAAACGTTTTTTAATCGTTTCTGCTCATGCGTAGTTGTACTCTCATCTTTTGACGTAATGAAGGACTTACTTTCCAAGGAAGAAATGAGTGGGCGTCTCTGGACAGGGTTCCTCGTGGATCGATCCATGGGCCACGAAATGGGTAATTAAAAAAAAAAAGTAAAAAGAATTTTCGAAATTTCAGAACAAAATATTGTTTGTTTTTTCTAGGCGTTGCTTTTGCAAGTGGGAAGAAGCAAGAGCTCCTTAAAATTTTCGTTATCAAAGCGCTCGGGGAATTTGGCTTCGGAAAGCAAGCTTTTATGGAGTCAACAGTACTCTCTGAGCTCGAAAACGTTAAATCACGCTTCCGAGCGCTCAGTCAGAAAAATGACGGAGTAGTGTATATGCGCCGCCATTTTCAGCTAAGTCTCCTCAACGTGCTCTGGGGAATGATGGCTGGAATTCGATATGACTATGATGACCCCAAGCTGGTCAAGGTCATCGACGCTAGCTCAGCGTGGTTCGAAAGCGGTAATTTTGGGGCTGGAATCGTGACAGCGTATCCATTTCTACGCTTCATCCTTAAGGAATGGACTGGATACAACGTCCAGGAAAAAGGAAATGAAGAAGTACACAACTTCCTCAGGGTAAGGATTCTCTTTTAGATAGCCTACATATACTTAACGCGTTTTTAACGTCATGAAAATTAATTTAAAAATGCGTTAATTGGCAAAGTCACTGGTCAACCCATACGTTAGCCAAAAAGCGCAATTCTAACACCTTAAGCCTGTTCTAGGGCCATGGAAAGTTGACAACAATTAGGTCTTTTTAAACAACTTATTTTAAAGTAAATTTTAATTTTCAAAATCACTGAAAGCGTCAAGTCTTAGAAATAATTGTGGGAACTATTTGTTCAGGTCAAAGTACGTTTCAATACAGGCAACTTCTAATCAGTAGTATCAGCTAACTATTCAACTAAACTAGTTAAATTTAGGATTGANCTTCTAATCAGTAGTATCAGCTAACTATTCAACTAAACTAGTTAAATTTAGGATTGATAACCAGTAAAATAACACATGTCAGACGCAATTATACCTGTATTTGCAATGAGCAAGGTCAAGACTCAAGAGTCCTTTTTAACTACTCGTGTCACACAGTCTATTGAACACTTCAACTTAAATTGGAAAGTTATTTTTACAGCTACATAAAATGACATTTTTTACAAATGATAAAACGAAAAATGTCATGTTAATTTAAATGTCAATTTAGGAACTTGTCGATGACCATCGGAAGCAAGAAAGTTACAAATTGGAGCCACAATGCTTTATAGACGCTTTTCTCAAGGAAATTGACAAGAACAAAGGAAAGGGACAGACGCATTTCACAGGTTTACTTAAACACAATTAAAATTGAAAAATTAATAGTTTAATTTAAGCGATTTTAATTCAAAATTTCAACTAAAATTAGTTCTTAAGTTCGCTAGATGAAATTTTGTAAGATGAAAAGAGAAAGTAGAAAGTAAAGGGTAAACTTGGTTAAAAAGTGTGGAGGAGAAAGTCCTATAGCCTTCCATATTCGTAAGGGCTATTTGAGAAGGGCCCTTAAGGGATTTCGGCCACGTAAGGGCATCAATTCATTAAGAAACGTACTTTTTAGATGAAGAATTCATGATCACTTGCTACGACATGTTCCAAGCTGGATTCGAAACGACGAGCAACACAATGGCCTTCGCAGTATTATTCATGCTGCGCAACCCCGAAGTTCAAAAGAAAGTTCAAGCGGAGCTTGACGAAGTATTTCCTACAGGTCAATCACCTCTCCTGGAAGACAAAGAAAAGTAAGGGCTCTGCGCATGCGCAAATTAAAAATTCTAATTAACAGTTAATACTAATTAGTATCCCATTATAAGTGCTTTCATTTATTAACAAATCCGTTTCATTTTCAGGTTGCCCTACACTCGAGCCACCGTTCTCGAAGTCTTTCGAATGAGCAATATTCTACCGATTTCTGGTCCAAGGAAAGTCATGAGCGATTTTACATACAAAGGCTACACAATCAAGAAGGTAAATAAGTACATATTTAAATTACTTAACATTAACTAAAATTCAATAAAACTTTTATTACAATTAAGGATACTGCCGTGAGCTTCAACACCTACAGTGCCATGCGCAGTGAGAAGATCTGGGGTGATCCCAACAACTTTCGTCCAGAAAGGTTTCTAACGGAAGATGGCAAGGGCCTCAACGGCCTGGAGAAGTACATCTACATTGTCTTTGGTCATGGTATGACTTAATTACAATTAAAAATTATAATTTTTACTTACAATTAGCATTAGAGACTTCAAAATGAGCTTGTGGTATAATTAGGACGCCGACGGTGCATGGGAGAAACCTTGGCACAAACTACGGTTTGGATGTACTTTACGACGCTTCTCCATAATTTTAGCTTCCAGCAAGTTCCTGGAGAACCGCTTCCAACCACAGATCCTATCTTCAGCATCATTCTGTCCCCGACGCCTTACAATGTACTCGTCAAATGTCGCAAATAAATAAGCTCTAGTTTACGCAATATGCTAATTGAAACTGTTAAGTCAAATGCTAATTAGTTAATGATAAGTTGTAAAAATGTAATGTAATCAGATACAAAAGAAATTGGTACTGGTAGTATTAAAGGAGCGTTCACAAAAACCACACGACAGTGTAAATCATTTCAGTTTTCAACATTTTCAGTTTTGAAGGATCCGAACGATGCAGCACTCATTGAACCCAAATCCAGCGCCAAGCGTTACTGGTCACTCACGACCCATCGCTGCAAGGTGTTCCAGCGGTTTGAAGCGTTTAGCTCCAGCGCCTGCAAAAGCGGTTAAAGTTGACAACGTATGTAGCAAATACAATCCTTCGAAGACCGCCATAGCACCTTCTACAGCCCCAAGAATCAGAATTCCACGACGAAGCATGGAAGCCACCGATGAAAAAGTAGTGCAATTCAAGAAAGTTGTACCAAAGGCACAATCTTTTCGGAAATCAAACACTTTTCCACGGTGCAAAATCCAAGGACCAACGACGCGACGAATTGTAGCAGCGATTCGGACGCTGCTTCCGAAGGAAAATTAGGCCTTTTGAACGGCCAAGCTGTACAACCGGACTCTCTAGCAGCGCTCGGCACGGTGCCGGAACAGCGACGAAAATCCATCCCCGCGCAGAAGCTTCCTGATAATGCTTTTTCCGATTCTAATAATGGAACTCAGAATGGCGTATCGACAGATTTAGCAGGAGAGATTCCAGAACAAGGCTTTCCGGTTTCAGCAGAGAAAATCGCTACTGCACCCGTAGTGACACCATTCATCGTCAACAATGCAGTAGCCAGATTTGCAACCTTGCAAAGTACACTGACGCCGTTTCAAGAAGCAACCTTCAACAGAGCAAAACATCGCATAATATTTGGAACTAAAGAAAACTGGACATCCATTTCCGGTGAGAGCTAAACCAAATACATGTTCTCCTATACAACAGGTAAACTGAATTAATTGACAACGAGAGCTGCAAAAAATTACTGGCGTGGTTTCTGTAATAGGACTGAAACAAAGATGCAAAATAAGTGTAAAGCCCCACTGGAACTCTTTATTCAGCAGCTTCGGAATCCCATAGGTGTTTGCTTCTGGAACGCTTTAAGAAAATATTTTTTTAAACAAACAATTTTCTTCTATAAACCATACTAGGTATTTGTAACTTTACGTGACCTGCATCAGCTAGTCTAATGCTTAAAGCGTAAAGCAAACCTTAAATTATGACTTAAAACTTCAGAATCTCATTGAATAAAATTGGAAGACAAAGGCCGAGCTTGGTCTACGATATGACACATGGAATGGATACAAAACTAATTAAGTTGTAATGGAAGCTTTGACAAGGAATGGAAGGTCGTGGTTGTTTTCTGGAATTAATTGAATCTAAAGGTCAATCGCAGTACCCCTGTATGACGTTGGCCTCCCTTTCAGGCTCATGATCTGCATTCCAACTGCAAGTGAGTTCAGAAACATGTACTTCTTGTGGTAAAGTTGTCGGGTTTCGAATCCTTTTCGTTCAAGTAGCTTTCGAGCAGCGAAATGGCATTCAGAAATAACAAGTTCAATCGCCACAAACGATCGGACATTACAGAATTTAATGACAGTGTCCATCAAATTCGAAGCAATGCCCCTCCCACGCCAGTTTTTCTTGACTGTTAAGTGCTTCACCCAGGCGAGTACAGCCGACTCACGGTCCCTCGTCACTGCAATCGTCCCAACTATTTCTCGCTCCTTCACCGAACCATAAGTATTATTCCAGTCCAGCTTTTCAAATTCGGCAAAGTTCACAAAGGCAATTGGAAGGGTTCCTCCAATCTGTTTGCATGGTAGGGGTCCAATAGCTTCTGCCACAAAAAAACACGTCTTGTTCGAGGAGAGGTATGTCGTCAATATATCCTTCAGATCTCCGGTGCGATATCGAGCTCGGTAAAAGTGAGCTACGAGGATGGTGATGTAGAACAGTACAGTGACAATCGGAATCGCTGTTAGAGTCCAGTAGAAAGGAATTCCAATAAAAATGAACATTATGGCTGCAGTCAAAATGATTGCTTGGAAGTAGATTTCTCGCATCAACGCCTGGGTAAAAAATGTGTTGACAGTGGACATTGTACTGGAGTAGACAAGGTCTTGAACTGCGTCATTGTCCTGTGGTCGAAAGGGGCGAATCACAACGATACACTCCCTAACCCCGGCCATGATCAATTAAATGGTAGTTTCTCAACGGGTCAATTTAAGCATACGAGATACGACTTCTAAACGTATACCAAAAACTTACAGTCCAAGATTCGGCCCCCTAAAATATAGTAAGATGAAGACAAATTACCACTTATTTTACATATTACTATTTCCAATTAATTAAATTATACCAACTGACTGATTGACTGCACTGCAATGATAATTAAAAATAGATTTTACTTACTTTAGACAGAAAGGCTTCCTCATGAGTTTTAGCCAATTGACAACAGTCAATTTAGTTTAATTGAAGTCACAGACATGCAGGAATAATCGTAAAAAAAGCATGCGGTCACAGTCAACTCATGTTATTAAAGGTCAATAGTTCAAACTCTTATAATAATTTTTATTTTAGATTTTAGAACACCAGTTTTCAAAAATAGTAATACAAGGTGCCACAACTGGATTTCAAATATTTGCCGCCAAGATTCTGATGGGAAAAAAATCTATTTAAATTCTTTGCAGCTCTTTAAGTTTTTCTTTTGTTTGTTTTTACAGTTGTGTTTTCTTTTGATGTTTGAGTTAGAATGTTTAGTTTTATTTTAGTTTAGAAATCGATAGTTGTTTACTTTGAATTAGTGGTATTAATGACCAAGGACTTAATGTAATTAGCAATTAACTTAATTAAAGTAACTACGATTAGTGGCAGTAGTCGTTGACGTTGGCGAACTAGCCGGCTGGGAATTGCAATTAGCTGACTAAAATCAGTTGTGTTCAATATGAAACTGGCATTCTACCGGTTGCCATCTTGTTCGGACTCTTTACTGTTTTTGATTACACTCAAGTTAGTTATATGTATGTTTGGCCCAACCGTAACTGCTGAAACGGGAAGCGATAATTGCAGACGAAGTTCAATTAGAAAGAATTCCAGTAATCAAGGAGCGTGTTATGAGCTAAAGTACAATACATGTTTTGGAACCAATGTATCTTACACCTGGAGCACCTCCGAATTAGTCAATTCTAACAAAACACATAATCAGCTTCAGGTAAAACAATACTGCAAATTTAGTAAGGACAAGGACTATTAAGCTAAAGCTCAAAAAGAAAAAAAGATAATTTCGTCTTGTACTTAAATAAGAATACATTCATAAATTCTTTTGCAGAGTGAACTGTCTTTTTGGAAAGGCTTCAACAGATCTCCAAAATGTTGGACCGTGCTCCAGCCGCTCTTATGTGCCACTTTTATGCCGAAATGTGAAGGGGAGCTCATCGAGTTACCATCGCAGGAGTTATGCAAAGTGGCACGAAGTCACTGTCGCTCGATAGTGGAGCAGGCTATGACTTATTGGCCGGAATTTCTAAAGTGCGATGACATAAGTCGATTTCCTCCAAACTGCAAGGTTTCTACATCTTCGGAAATTACCAGAAAGGAATCGAGAATAACTTTATTTTATTACTTGCTATAGAATACTGAAATTCGAGAACTTGAATTCAAGACAATAGGTGAATGCATGGATCCATTGATTTCCGTAAACGATTCGTCAAGCTACTACGAAGGGTTCGAAGGTTGTGGGCTGAAGTGTCAGGATCCATTGTTTACTAACGAAGAATATACGAATATGAGCCGAATCATTTTATTGGGGTCACTTCTTCTTTGCGGTGCTTCTACTTTTATTATTGTAAGAAAGAATGAATTTTCTTCTAATTCTAGAAAGCTCTATCGGTAATTCGGTTTCTTCATTTTATTCGCAGTGTACATATTGGCTCGATTGGAAATCATCGAAAGGACTCCCGTCTGAAATAATGTTCTACGCTATTCTGTGTTTCGCCGTTGCAAATTTAGGCTGGCTGCTCCAATTTTGGCCAAACGCAAAAAATGATATTGTATGCCGTCGAGATGGGACAATGCATCGAAATGAGTAATTACAAAATTCTTGAGTAGTTATATAAAAATTCTAAATACAAGACAAAACATTTGTTGGCAATTATGAACAACAAGCTTTATATCTAAAGGTTGGATCAAAACATCTTTTGCCATGTAAATTTCTTCTTGGTATACTTCGGGTCCTTGAGTGCGATGGGCTGGCTTGCTGTTTTTGCTTACACGTGGAATCTCACCTGTAATGCCGTCGGTAAATAAATAAAAATATTCATAAATCTTGAAGTGTTTTGGTTATTTTGAATGATTACTTGAATAGGTATCATTCGTGCACGTGTGGAAAATCAGGGAACTTACTTTCATTGCCTCATCTGGATTCTATCCATTTTTACTACTGTTCTGACTTTTACAATGGGAAAGGTAGAAGTCTAAAGTTCTCTTTTTCAACAGTTCAGCAATACTTTAACTAACTTGGTCATTCACATTATATAGGTGGACGGAAACAGCATGAGCGGCGTTTGTTTCGTTAGCTATAAAAATCCAATTGCTCGAATTGGTCTCGTCATAGTTCCTCTACTTATTGCCACTCTTATCATTTTTTTCTATATGACGAAAGGCATTTACCGCCTGCATGTTGTTCAGAAATCGTCCGAGTTGATCCCAGCTTCTGGAAGAAAGCACCTGCGAACCGTCTTCCGTCGAGCTCTGTTTTTCATTGTAGCTGCCTCCATCATAATTGTCTCCTTTGTGGCAACTGAGGTGTATCAAATAGTAATGTTGCCTCTTTGGAGTTATTCACTTCGTGAATTTCTAATGTAAGTTCAGATACTGTATTATCTTTCCGAGGAAGCTTGTTACCGATTATCATGTTTTTAGTTGCAAACTGAAACTCGTTGAGCATGATGTGGACGAGTGTCGTATCGCCAATCGGCCTTCCCTCGGCATTGTTGGACTCAATATATTATTGTTCTTTGCGGGTGGGTTACTTGTGTGCAGTTGGGCTTGTACAGGTGACACACTGGATACATGGAAACGCAAATATAAAAGGTAAGGCTTGAGAAGTTCTAGTAATTAGATTTGAAACTAGTATTCACGTTTCTTCAACTTTTTAGCCTTTTCAATCGTAATTCCAAGCCTTCGGAACATCGACAGCGTGTTCAAAAGCATCGACTAATTGCTCAAGCCTATGAAAAGAAAAAGCGATACAACATTCCTCGAAACGGAAGTCTCAGTCTCACCCTTCAGAGCATTCATGGAGATCCCATTGGGCTTAATAAATTACTCGACCCCACGCAACTTTGCCAGGAGTCGAATTCTAGGGCGAACCAGATAGAGGATGGTGAAGAGGTGAGCAGCGACTGGGTTGCGGCGATTCCCCACTTCCTGGAACGTCGAAACGCTCTAACACTACCCGAGTCGTCAGTTTCTGAAGGCGGAGCGCCATCAATTGAGATGGGGAGGCGTCCTTCTAATGATTCAAACTCGGAGTTGGACAAGCCTAAAAAGTATTTGAAAAGATTAAATATGTCGATATTTTAAATTCTAGAGCTTTACTTTTGAATTTGTTGCAGGAGGTACAGTCTTAGTAGACTTAAACAGAAACTGGAGAGTAAAAGTAGATTTGGAAGGAAGGGACACCGTGGCAGTATTACTTCGTTTGAAAGTTCTGAATTGGGAAGCAAGAGATATCAAAGTTCAAACTCAGAGCTGGACAAAGCTGTTCCAAAATCGTAAAAATAAGATATTTTTATTGAGTTTTTTCTCTCTAAATTCAGTTTCTTGGTAACAGAAAATCTGGCTTGTCGAAGCTCAAGGACAAGTTAGGAAGACGTGGCGGATGGAGAGGGAGGTTGGGAAGTATGACCTCACTCGACAGCAATGGAACAGCAATTGTAAGTGCTCTAATCTAGTCGAATGCTATTGTTCACTTTTAAAAATGAGCGAAATCTGTTATTTTAGGTTCAAACAGCAGCGACTACTTCAAAAAAGGCAGCTTCTCGGACATTAATTGTCAAGAATTCGGCTGTTCAGACGAGTTTAGAGTTACTTCCAACGTCTCACTTGCCCGGATTGGCAACCGGATCTCATCGTGTAATGGACAAAGGAATGCAAACTAGCCTCCAGAGCCTCAATCAAAAAGACTCGGGAACGCAGACCCGGAAATCGGCGACCAAGAAACAGAAGAAGCGTAATCAAGCAACCGAGGCTCAAGCCGCTGACGAAGAATTGGAACATACATACGCCAACAAAGCGTCAAATCATGTTAACCATGTTTACAATCCGATTCTCAACCTTCTAACTCCACAGTAATGGGTTACATGACTATGTTCCTTAGGTACAACTTAAAATTACACAAACTTTGAATCTCAATCATAGATGTAGGGTAAAGTATAACGTCCAAAATACACCGCGCCGCCAAGCGTGAAACGAAGAATCTCCAAGCAACGAAATTTGTGCCAAGTAATTGCCTTTGACTTGATTTTTGTACATCAAGACTGTTTTCCTATCAAAACTTTTATACCAGTTTTGTAAACCTTAGTATTATACTATTAACATTTGAGCCTTTGACACTGGTCACAAATTTTTCAGCAAATGACAATAAATGGTTGTAATATGCTCCTTTTTCAAAATAACTGTTTCAATGTTTATTTTGCGGTTAACACGAGTCCGAATTAGAAAATAAGGGTCAAAAGGTCCAACTCAACACAGTCATTAATGGAGAGTTTACGTTAGTATTTTAGAATGAGGCTTATTTACATACAATGAAGTAGTGTGTAAACTAGGCGTAAAATGATCTTATTGATCTTAATTAACAGCGACGAGCGACAATTTAGACACAGAGCTCCGCTAATTACCAAAATAGACATCACAAGACTACAGTCACATTTAGCTTATCCAAAGAAATAATCTTCACTTGAGTTTACTTTAGCTTTTGCATTAGGATACATTTGGGGAGACTGGGACACGGTGACGTAAAACATCTCTTTGAAACCATTTCCTCCATATTGTTTCCGAATAATAAAAAAATACACATCGAACAGCGCGCCAATTCGGATGATATAAGCAGGAAGTCTTTGGCAAGAAATATGCAGCTGACTTGCCTTATGTGTGCATTCTTAAGAAGCGTAAGTTTGCCGTGATTAGTTTAGAATCTAGGTTTGTTTCCTTTAAAAAATGAGTTTGACTTATTGACCGCCGCAACTCGTCTCGCTCTTTGAGTCTTCAATATTGGCTTTGTAGGAGAGAACAGAGCCGGCTAAGCCCCGCGTTGATGCTCCAGCGTCATCCATTGACAAACAGACTGAGGCCGTTTCACTGCTGAGACTATGGCGCTTTGTTGAGTTTACATCAGCTTGAATTTCCAGTCTAAAAAATATTGTTAAAAAATTTACAATGGTAGTTTTGGCACTGCAAAATGAAATTAAAATTGATTTGAATTTACTTGTGCGAAGGGGCGTGGCTACTAGATCCCATACTCCCAGTCAAGCTTGCTCCAGCCAAAGCTGCAATACTTGCTGACTCCCTATCAGGACTGTTACCACGTTGACTATGATGGCGACCGTTGCCGCCCATTGTGGAAGATACGACCGAGACTTCTCCAATGGACGGTGCTCCACGACTTGACTCAAAATCTACAATGAGGTAAAATGACATCATTCATAAGTGAATTTAAACCGCCATGAATTTACAAGTTTGTGAAGCTTTACCGTTACTCCTTGTCGAGTGTCTCGTCAGTCTTTTGTGAGTAATAACGGCCGTTGGCTCATAGGACTCATTGTCCTCATCAAAATCGAATTTGACACCAGAGGAGGAAGTAGTTAGTCCGCAACCGCCTGAGCGACACAGTGAAATAGGAACTACGCCATAGACGTATGCTAAAAGAATAGGAACGCCAAGGCCCACCGCTAAGCCAGCCAACACTGGGGAAACAATTACAGCTACAAAAAAAATCAAAATCCAAATCCTTTGTATTTAGAAAACAAGCCTCTTATAAACAATTGATTTCTATTTGTGAAAATAATACTTACCTGCGACAACACCCCCGGTGACTGCGGCATTGCGTTTTGGACGCGAAGACATTTTCATCTTGTTGTGAATCTTCCGCCCAACCCATACCGGAATCCCTAAAAACAGACCTTTTCATAAAACTTATTGAGCAGAACATGTTCATTTACAACAATACTTATAATTTATTCTAAAAATACCTACATAACTCTTCCTTATGGAAAACAAGATGCAAGGTTATGTTTTAAATTCGTGTGTTATATCAGAATTTTTATGAACTCATGATTGAAGAAATGTTTTTTATCAACACCTCAACAACAAGTAACAAAAGCTTCACTTTTGCGCCTCTGATTGTGAAACCCTTAGAATTCAATGCATAGTCCAATTAGTGACGGGGTGTTGTTGATGGAAGGAAAAGGAAACTAATTATTTTCTAGAATTGAAAGCGGAGCCTAAATTTATTCCGTTCATTTTGCACATCCAAGGTTCCAAGCAAAAACTTTCAAGATTATATTGTTAGATGACAATATTTTTTACTAAAGAACTACGATAGAGATCTGAATTTTTATTTTACCGATGATCATTGCAGGAACAGCTATTCCAGCCACCAAACCAATCCCAACTGGAGCCCCAACCAAAGTTCCTAACTGCCACATCAATTTCTTTTTCTGCGACCAGGGCTTTGTTCCCCAAAATGTACATCCAGATGGACTGCAACATACGGTTCAAAATTACTTATTATAAATAAGATTGAACAAATACAAATATTTACGCCTAAAATCAAATTATTGTACGACCTTGTTTTTGTTTACCTCAGATAGTGCAAATCGGAGACTTCCTTCATACATAGCCAACAGAATTCGGCTCCACAGACAGCACAGGACATGTGGTTGCAGGAACCATCGTTCATTTTGACAATAAGAACTTGGCATTTGGGACAGGGTTTGATCTCCTCGGTTGTCAATCCCGTTTCAGAGAGTTTTGTGTTACTGGAGAGGGTAAATGGCGGAAGGTAGAGTTGATCTTGTTCGCTTCGCTTGGCACGGGCAGCGTCACAGGTGAGATTCGGGTGCCAAACTTGTTTGCAATGGTAACAGAAGGCCGTGTTGCATCCCGGCTTCTCACAGAGGATACGCGGACAACTGGCACATCCTGCAGCTATCACCGCGAATCTAGCGGAAGAAATTATTTAATATTCTAGAAATTTAGACAACAGCAGACCAAATTTGGGTGCCGAAAGTTTGGGGTATCCTGGGTGCCGAAATCGGCACCTCAGCTCTTCCTGAATCTGCCGAAATCGGCTTCCGCCATTTTATTTATTTATTTTTAGCACCTTGCAAAGTAGGGCTTTTGTAATTGAAGTGGGTATAGCGCATAAGCATTTAAAGATTTTTTTTTAGTAAGGATCGAAAATTCCGATTTTTACATTTCTGATTTGCTAAACTCATCAAAACTAGCTATTAAAATTAAACGAAAAACGAGTAGTTATCAAACGCCAAAGGCGTTCCGATTTTTTGGATTCTGATCGGCTATATAGTGCCCAAAACTAGCTAAGACAGTCAGTTTCTAACGCCGAAGGCGTTCCGATTTTTTGAATTTCGATCGGCTACAGTGCCCAAACTAGCTAAAACAGTTTTTAACGCCACGCCAGGCGTTTCAAATTGTTAAACTTTGATCTGAAAATTTGATTGCCTGAAGTACGCAAGTCCACAAAACGGACGCTGAGGCCGTATTTTTTTTTTGTGCAAAGACGCTGGAGGTTAGTATTAATAACGACTACTTAATGAAGTAGTCGTTACTGTAATAATATTGTAGCATAAAAACTGCTAAATGTTTTATAGCCTTAGCACTGCAGGCGGATTTTTGCCAATTGTTGCAGGGAATGATCAAAAAATAGTCATTTGGCGATTTGGCCCGATTTTTTTCGGTTTTGGGTCTGCTGAATTTTTTCGGCAACCCGACGAACCATATCGGGCTGTCGAATTCTTTCGGCAGCCTGCCGATTACAATATTTGGGGTGCAGAAATCGGTCCAGTCGGCACCCCTTTCCGCACCTCTGAAGGCCTCTCTGAAAAGTATCCTCAAACCAAAAATCCTTTTTACGTTCTCTCGTCAACCCAACCCGCCAATGCCTTATGCATGGTCAGAAAACTGCTACTTTTTCTGATAAAATGTTTTTAACTCTTTTGAAAATGATTGACGATCACAAAATCTGTACTATTTGAGAAATTTCAGCGTTTTTTTTAAACTGTCCCAGAACAAAATTGTTAATACAAACATTACTAAGAAGTAGGTCAGGTCATACATTGCATTACCGCGTTCACAACCAAAACAAAACCCAAATTTTTGTAAATATTTATTCAACTGACCCACAATCTGGCGCTGGACACCATCGAGCGTCCGGCTCTGTTGCTAATAGTCGTCGTATTGAGAACTCCTCATACTTCCACATCAACTCTCCTGCATCTCCCAACAGTTCTTTGATGTCTGCAATTTGAATTGTAATTCAGAACAACTAAAAGTTATAAATCATTCATCTTATTTAATTCGCAACAACCTTCTCATACATCATTCATCTCCAGCATAACCGTAAAGCGGTGCTCATAAATTCAAATAAATCCGTATGCGCAATGTCAAATGATGCAACTTCAACCTCAAATGAAAGATAAAGACACAAAACTTCCGCCAGCCCCATTGCCAGCAGTAGTCACTCACATTAAAGTAAGATAAACAAGAAGGAAGCGAGAGCATGAATTAATTACCAGCATAAATATTCTCCAATTTGCCTCTCACCCCTCAAACCACTCATTATGTACTAATTACTATGTAGAAAGTAAGGAACGACAGCACAGCCAGCTTGTTAAAGTTCGATAAACATTGTCTCAGCGCTGAATTACATCATTTTAACTGAAGCCGATATGAACAGGGACTCTTTATCCTAAACCATGTCTATTAAAAACGGCAAGCACAAGTACGCCATTGTTCCGTTCTTGACAGAAGTCCAAGTTCATTTCAATTCCAAAAAGACCCTGACCAAGTGCCCCGGCCGCCACTTTGCCAAACTAGGCGATTTCGGCTTTCTAGGATTTGAAGGCTAAGGCCTTCCTAGTATTTCAATTTTAAGTCAAACATCATTGTCTTTCGGCAAAGAAAGTGGGTCAATGGTTATGTTGGGTCCTTAATAGAAAGCTTACATGTGGCAAATGCAGAAATCGCTTTGGGTTCTAAAGAGTAACAAACTAAAAGCTCCCTAGTACTTTCCAATAAGTAGGATGTAAATGAATATTTAAAAAAAAAAGCAGCGAGCACTTTGTCCTTAAACTAGAAAAAACATTGAGTCTCGGGCGTTGAGACGACATTCGAATTTGTAGCTGAGAGCTGACAGTCACGGCCAGGCTTTCTGAGAACTATAAAGAAACGCTCTATGCTTCTCAATCAAATAGTATTCATTTAGAACAGCTGCCGTGTTTAGAATTTGGCAAAGGAAAATAAGCGTCACTTCATTAGAACTCCAACTATTTATCGGACCAACAGAAGGTTAAGGTCATACAAAAACAATCAAGACCATAGCGCTAAATTACTCCAAAATTCAACTCGTTTGTAAAATGGCAGTTTGCAACAAGCTCTATGCTGGTGCGGACAATTATAATCGTGCCCTTTGCCTATCAAGATTAGAACTTTATCTTCTAGGTACTAAAATTCCAGTAAACGCTTCCTATTATGCATCATGGATAATTGAAAGAAAAACCTTGATTGCGCTAGGCATGAGCTTTACTAAACGTAAAACAAAGTTCATAATTAAATGACTTGGTGATGTAAAGTGTTAAGTGTACCGTTGCTTAATTTAATTTGAAACCAGTTGCTCTGGATTCCTATTCCCTAATCCCAGCTTCACAAAAATCAATTTACAATACGTCTCCAAAAATTGAACTTCGAAGGAAGTTCAACGAATTGATTGTGGAGATCGATCATAGAGGGATTTCCTATTATCCATTTTAGCGTAAAGGGAAAAAGGATTAAAAAATAAAGGTTACGAATATGAACACTTACCGTTTGGATGGAGTAATTTTGAGCAATGGTAACAAGTGACATTAATTCTGGACTCTGTGATGGAAATTCGTAAGTAGTCCTTCCAGCATTGTGGACAAGCTCGGTGGTTACAGACGGAGATTTTGAGGAGTGAAGGAACGATAGCATAACAGACGGGGCATTCGTACATTCCGTCAGGAAGCGGTTGAGGGTCAGCGTAAATGTCAATAACCACGGCATCAGACATGTTTTCTGACTCAAGAGAGCCACCAGCTCTGGAACCATTATCAAAGCCTTGCTCTGAGTCACTAACTGTTTACAGAGAAGCACAAAGACAAAGGTTAATTAACTCCAGTCATAAATTGAACGTTTGAAAACCAAACAACACTCCCCCCACGCACGCCAACTTCTTTCGGCTTTACAATAACGCTCCAATTAAATAAAGTTATTAGTAGAAGTACAAGTTCTTACAATGACGTCGCTTCGGAGTGTAACTGGAGGCAGCTGAAGCCGTTGTAAAGCTTTCGTTGTTATTGAAAGCTCCGTTTCCACCGCCTGTCAGGAAGCTCGTACTTGTCAAAATATTCCGAAGCGAAAAGCGACTTCGACCAGGTTTCATTTTTGCACTTCCTGGAACATTGGCACTGCTTCCCATTTCCCTCTTCTTATTAGTCATTTTGTATCAGAGTCTAATTTTGGATACGCCAAACTTATTAGAATTCAAAGACGACAAAGGAACTTGAATAATCTGGGGTGATGATGGATGTAGACGTTTTCTTAGGATACAACAACCTTTCCTAGGGTTGGTTGGTATTAGGTGTTTCCAATATTCAATTCCATAGCGAGGTAGTCTAATACAGAGTGATACAAAGCCAATTTCTGCTTTCGATTGTTAATAAGACAAACTCTGCAAATAAAATTGAAGGGTTAAAATGGGCTGAAGTTCTTGGTTCTACAGACAGTAATAGACAGTTAGTTCTAATACACTTAGGAGATTTTATGGATATTTGCAGCAACGGGTTTGCATAATTGCTAGTTTGGAAAGTTGAAAAAAAATTTATGAACCCGACCATCCCAACAACAATTCTAATAGTTAAACATCTTTAATTTTAGTTAAAATAGTTTAATTTTTAGAATTGCCTGATACTATTAGATTTACTCCAAAGCCTGTGACACATTTTGAAAACGGAAAATTATGATGTGAACGTCCATTATCCAAAATTCAACACGAATTAGTAAAGTTATTACTGTTACTGTTTGTAAATTAGTGTGACATCCAGATTCCAGAACAAATCAAAAAAAAGAAATATCTCAACTGACATCGCGATTGCGGGTCACCAACCGAATTTCTCTGTTTAAGGTTCAATTTTTACAAAAGTCTAAAATTTAAAATTTAAATAAAAGTTAAAAGTTAAAATTTGAATCGTTCGAATAATGACAAAGGGGATTATAAAATCGTGACAAAAGAAAGCAACGAGTGAAATTAACCACTAAAGTATTTACCATTACCAATCTATACCGAAACTAACAAATGAAAGCACACAACAAAGATTCTCTAGTTATAACCCTCGGTAGTTGTGTTAAAAACTAATTTAATGATGCTATCCACAGCTTGAAGGGTGTAAGTCATGCGACGTTGAATTTTAGGCACAAGAGATTAAGTTAAATTTAACTTACGTGCTGTGGGATATGGATAAGAAAACAACAATGATGTGCAGTTGTTATTGGTCTTGGTTTGTTTTAGCTGAAAGTGGGCGATTCCTGTATCATGTCATCACCATCGATAGTTGGAGACGAATAATTTGCACAGTAATCTGGTCGAAACGATGCAAGAAAAAATCCAATTTCTGTTTAGCTGTAATTATCGCAAACGAGCAAGAGCAAGAGTCCAACTTGGCCCAGGTCTAGTTCCAATCCACTAAAGGTTTCGATGTGTTTTAAAGTTCGGTTTTGTCACCAACAGCATGTGAAACAACTAAACAAAATACAATTCTCAAATTAATTAACTTGTCACACCGAAATGGCAAAGCAGTAAGCTCATACGCTGGATACCAGCTGTTTGTACTCTACTTTCAACGATTTCGAATCCAATTAATAATCGATTCAAATATTAAAACCCAACCCTGTTGCCATCAAATAAAGTGCAATAGAACGGACTAACAAACGAATCGAGTAGCAGATGACGATGATTCAATTAGATTCAATTGAAAATTCTTTAGGACTTGGGACAACTTGAATCGTTATTACTTACACGCTCCCCCTTTTGTCTGTATAATTGTCTTATAGTGAAGTGATCAAAGTAACTGTTGATGTAACGAGAAACGAATTACAATTCTTACGTTGTTGTTTCCGAATAGTGGTGCGTTGAGGGCTCGAGTGTTAACTAATGTAAGAATGTATCTGACTGAGAGATAGGAGTAGTTAATCTCGATTTTCGAGTGAGGTTGAGAAGATGACTGGCTACTCCACCCCTGCGTCCCCGGAGACAGCACAATGGAAAGAGATTAGTTAAACCCTAGTAGACGCTGCTACGCTCTACGCTACACTGATTTGTTAATTATTACAACTCTCACTCAAAGGAAGTAAACTTTGGGATACTCTTTTGGACTCGCTAAGTGTGTGTGGTGAAGTGGCTCGAGGAGTCGAGCGAGTGTTGTAATTTGCATACTAGATCCCACTTTCCGTAAATACATGCTCAAGAGCCTCCACCAACTGGGAAGGGACCATTCAATCCTCTAACAACCGTAACCAACCCGACCCAAACTTACTTGAACACTATTTCCTTTGCTTTCTTCAATCCGAACCGAAGCGAGGCTTTTCTTTTTCTCCGAAAACGGAGACACGGTTTCCTTGGACAAGGTAGAGCTACTTTTTCGGATCCGCTTTCAGCGAAAGTAAGATCAAGCGCACCGTCCAAACCCGTTACGTCTTCGAATATCTTTTTAATGACAATTTAGCTCAGGTCAAGATCAGGTCATGCTGCCACTGCGAACCTGAAATAAAATATTTGAGAGTAAATTCATCAATTTATCAGAGACGTTGCGCAGCCAGAAGAAGATTAGGTTTCTATGCGCAAAAACTTTAAAACCTAACCTTCTTATGAGGGAAAAGCTGGCTGTGGCCCCCCTTCGTTGAAATCCAACCGAGAGTAAATTCGTCAATCGTGTCAAAGTAATTGGAGTCAATAAACACTCTAAGAACTCAACTTACATCGATAGGTCGGGTCAAAGGTCACAATATCAGGCTCCAGGATGATGTATGCCAATGACTAAGCGATGAACCACTCTAAAAAATGTTGAAAAACTTGTTTGAATTTTTAGAAAATCTAAATTAAAATTGCTTCGGAATTTAGGATTCGGAAGAATAATCTTTTTTTTTTTTTTTTTACTTTGTTTATTTTCGCTTTTGTTTAGAAGGAGCGCCATTTTTATATACTGGGCATATGTGCGCATGCGCAAAATCTGCTCATGCGCATGTAAACACAACTTGTCAGCTGTCTGCCTGCAGCTGTCATTATCGTTTCTTTATTTCTAAATTAACTTAAAGTACAATAATTAATTAATTGGCCAGTTATCATCACCGTTTAAAATAATGTGATTTTACTGAACTGAATCTGTGAACAGTATTGTTGATGAAAAATTACAGAAGTAAGAAGCGGTATGGTGCATTGATAAGCGAATCGCTGAGGGGCTAGTCGGAGAGGTCAGGAGGTCACCGTGAGGTTCATGGGGTAAGCTATCGTCAAGAATTATGATGTGCACTGTAAATGTAAAGTTCGGTGGTTTTGTCCAGGCTTTGCAAGAAGGGGGATGCTTATGCCGAAGTAAGAAGGACTTGAGGCTGGGCGCATGTGAGTTGAGTAAGGATTGATCCGTTCCGCATGTATGAGGCCAGGCGAAAAGAAGAGCACGACCGAGGCGAGGGCCGACGTAGACGGATAAACCTGAGAAGAAGGAAGAGGTTCCGAGGAAAAGTGAAAACGGGAGAAAATGTGGAAACGGGACACGGAAAGTTTGAGAGCTCGTAGTCTATTATAGGTGTGTCAGTCCAGTCGCAGTCGCAGTGACGAAAAGTGAAAGGCAAAAGGCATTGGAAAGAGGAAAGTCATGGCGTTTACTCTTCCAGCCTCACAACCTCTCAAGTTGGACATGGCCACTCAAAGAGCCCTTTCCCATCCGTCGTCACTCTGACTTGGCAGGACACGGACGAGGCCTGGCCAAGTAACTGGCCTTCTTACTTACTTCAGTCTCTCTCGTCACTGGACTCTCACTTTTCAAAGAAGTAGTACAAAGCTCAAGAGCAGGGGGAGAGTGATAGCGGACTGGGCGGGTCACCGTGAAGCGCAGTGACTGGCTCTCTCCGGGTGTGACGATGACCCGGGCCGCCTCCTTCCAAGAATGACCTCACTGGAAGAGCTCTGCTGGGATTCTCAATGGCCTTCTTTCCTGTCTCAATTTCAACCTAAAGGCATCGTGGCGGTGGGGTACGTACGTAGTGGGGGCGGAGTGACACAGGAGAGGAGACTTGGAATACCCTCCTCTCGTGTTGGTAGTGCTGGCGGCTGGAGTGGTGAAAATACTGGCAATAGTGTACGGCGCAGGAGACGTATCCTGCTACTCGAAGCAACTGGATAACAGACTTAGCCCATTATTTAAACTGATTCCACTCCCTACCTCCGATAGTGTGTCTCCACAAAGGTCGAGAGGTCACATAGTAGTGCACTTCTTCGCTCGTTATCTATTCGTCTTCATTTCATCCCGCTCTGTGCATCATCAAGTCACCCAACAGTGTTTCATTGTCAATTCTTCACGAAGGAGCTCACCAAAACGGCGCAACCTAAATGGCTCAACACCATGCTGGGCACCTCTTTGTGAAAAAGACGTTCCATAAGCCTACTTATTGTCATAGGTAATCAAATACCTTAAATCTAATACGAATGAGGCCTTTTCAATCCAATTTACTTTTCTTTCACATAGTTGCACGGATTTTATATGGGGAGTCATTCAACAAGGAAATATTTGCGAAGGTAATACCTTTCAAGGAAGCTTTTTGAACGAAATATAATCAGCCTTCTAAGATCAATCTTTTGTGGTTTACAGTATGCAACTTTGTAGTCCACGACCGTTGTATCAAATTTGTTTTGTCTCCTTGTTCCACTGTCGCAGTCTCATACGTCAAGGTACGAATCCCATTTTTTTTAAAGATCTTCTTTGTCTTTGTAAAAAAAACTAACAATTTTGCTTTAATTAAAAATTATAGACCCCGGTGGCTCATTGTTGGTCTGAACCTGGCCATTTCAAAAAGAAATTTTGTCAAGTATGTCGAAAGCGTCTGGATGACCATTGGGCTGTCCGATGCGAAAGTAAGTTTGATTTTTGTATTATCCAAGCTTTTTATATTTTTGGAATTCAAAATCAAAATATTAAAAAAAATTCGTTTTCAAAAATTGATATATCTGTTTAAATTTTTTGCATAGTCTGTGAGTACTTTGTTCATGCCGTACTGTGTTGAGTTGTCAGTGCCGCATTGTAAAGAATGTGCCACATATTTCCCTGGCCGAGAATTATCGTCCGTGCGACATTTACATCATTGGAGAGAAGGAAACTTGGCCTCTAACTCTAAATGTGCCGTATGCAAGAAATCCTGTTACTCCGACGTGTGTCTTACTGGCTACCGGTAAGTTTGTTAACTGAAAAAACCTTGACCCTGTTTCATTTTTGGTCTAATTAAACCTAATTTTCTCTACCTTCTAGTTGTGAATGGTGCGGAATTACTGCTCATGCCACTTGTCATAAATCGATGAGTCCAGAATGCAACTTTGGAATTTTCGAAAACATTTTCCTTCCACCTCATGCAGTGTCAATTCCAAGGACCGAAGTCCCGATGGAAACAATCATTGGCGTCTCTTCCAAGAATCTCAAGTCAAAGGACGTTCTTGCCAGAGAATTTGCTTGTCGTAAGTTTAGCAATACATTTTACCAATTCCCTGTAGCTCCATGTTGCATTATGGCAATATTCATGGCTTAAACAAACTGCATCCGAGTTTGCGATTTGTTCATGCATGATCATTCACAATCACATTCCTTGAAGTAGACTAAAATGTTTCGTCCATTTTCATTTGTTGATTTTGTTCTTTTTGCTTTTTTGTCGCGATAGAATGCTTGAAGACCCATTTGCACGAAAAAAGGAAAAAGAGAAGAAAGTTCTTTCGTTATAAGGTCAAAGGTGAGATGCGGAGATTTTTTTTCTGTTGCTTGATGCCTTTATTCCCACCCTTTTCAAATTAACAATTAACCAATTAATTGTAAGTATACCTCATCACTGTCTCACTTTTATATAGCTCGAAGTATATCGGAGGAGTTCAGCAGTGGCGACCGTGACACAAAGCCTTTGACAAATCGAGGGGATTCTGAGAGTGACTCTTTCGGTGGGGCCTGTTCTTCTGCACCAAGCTCGGCCGCCGTCAGCGGTGGGTCAAGTAAGAGCCATGACCGTGGTGACAAGGAAGGAAAGGAAAAGGACGAGGAGACTATCAAAGTTTATGATGGAAATCACGGTGCTCGAAGACGACAGTTTAGAGTTATTCACATGTCTCGGAGTGCAAATACAGATCAAGTCCTTACCACTGCTCTCAAAGCATTTCACATCACTAAACCAACGAGTAATTATTACCTGACGGATGCCTATGACGACGAGGCAACAATTACAGATCCGAATCCTGTCGGTAACCTTAAACGGAAAGAAGGGAAGAGACCGGCCGTATTTCTTCGTTTTCGGTAAATATGGTTCTGAAGTTATTCAATGTTAAGGTAGATGTCGCCGTTGATTTAAAACTTACAAACTTCTCAAATTATTTTACAGCGAGGAAGAAAGATGTACTGGAGAAGTATTAGTTTATTCCGGAAGATTAAAAACAGCCCAAAGTGTAGCTACCATCCCGGTGACCGACGCAACCACAGTCTCTGATGTGATTGGTGCAGCCTTGGATCAGTTTGGACTCGACCCTGGTTCAAAACTCTCCTATCGAATGCTTAAACTAGTTTTAGATAAAGGTAACGAGTCGTAAAACATTTGTCTAAAAAATTACATTTTTATTATTACAATTAAAATTGTGTCTATATTTACAAAATCAGGGGGCGTTACTGAACGAGTATTGGACTTGGACGAAAGGCCTTGGCTGATGCTAAAGGATCACGCTAAAGATTCTGTGAGGCAGATGGAGAACGTCCGATTCCATATGCAATTGGCCGAAGATCCGCATGGACCCACCGTAGCTCTGTTTGTGGGTAATCTTCCACCGAACCTTAGTCAGCGGCAGTATGAAAAATGCCTGATGGACAACCTCGGAGAAGAGAACCGGTTCAGCTCCATTGGACCTATTTACTACGAGTACGGAAGTTTAGTCATTCAGTATGAAGATGCTAATTCGGCTGTAAGAGCATTTTACATCCTCCGAGAGTCTGCCTCCAACCAAGATGAAAAGAACCTCCTCGTGATGCTCCTTCCAAGCCTGGCTCCCACACTGATTCCGCAAGGTGTCACGCCACTCCTTATATTTGTCAACGTTAAATCTGGAGGCTGCCAAGGACTGGAATTGGTCACAGCGTTCAGGAAGCTACTCAATCCTTACCAGGTCTTCGATCTGGACAACGGTGGTCCTCTTCCAGGTAATACAACATGATAAATTTGTAGTCCTAGACAAATGTCTAGAGATTCCCACACATGCACCAGTTGGTGATACAAAAAAAAAACATAAACGCCAACTGAGAGACTGAATGCCGACTTGGCAGCTTAAAGTCGACATGATAGTAAGAACGATGTTTGCCGAATTATAGGTCTGTACGTGTTTCGTCACATAGAAAATTACAGAATTTTGGTATGCGGGGGTGACGGAACGATAGGTTGGGTTCTACAATGCTTGGACAACGTTGGCCAAGACTCGCAGTGCTCGAGCCCTCCATGTGCCATCATCCCCTTGGGCACTGGAAACGATTTAGCCCGAGTCCTTCGTTGGGGTTCGGGCTATACAGGAGGCGAAGATGCAATGACCCTACTCAAGGATGTTATTGACGCTGAAGAAATTCGCCTTGATCGCTGGACCGTTGTTTTTCATCCAGATGAAAAGGCAGAAGAGAAAGTTGTCGTGAATCAAGCATGTAAGTCTTGGATTGATGTAATATTATACTCCTGCATTCTATTGCTTCCTCCATCTTACCTTTAACATTTTTGTTCAGTGCAAATCGTATCAAATTCACAAAGTGAAGACAACACGGCCATTTACGTTATGAACAATTACTTTGGAATTGGGATTGACGCTGATCTCTGCCTCGACTTTCACAATGCTCGAGAAGAGAATCCTAACAAGTTCAACTCTCGCCTTCACAATAAAGGCGTCTACGTTAAAATGGGTCTCAGGAAAATGGTCTCAAGGAAAATGTGCAAGGATCTCCATAAAGAGATTCGAGTTGAAGTGGACGGAAAGCACATTGAGCTTCCATCGGTCGAAGGAATTATTATTCTCAACATTCTCAGGTGAGAAAAATGGAAATTTCATTAATTTTTTTAAGACAATACTTTACGTTAATCAAATCCTCCATCTACAAAGACAAATGGAAATCTCGGAATCAATTTAACGATCTTACTACACCAAGAAACCATGATGTCAATTGTGTTGAAGCGATGATTCTTGACTGAAAAATTGGTTAAATTTAAAGAAGAAAATCACGATTTGGTGTAGTTGGGGCTCAGGTGCCAATCCGTGGGGTCCAGAACGCGAGGATCAGTTCTCTAAACCCAATCACTGGGACGGGATGCTGGAAGTTGTTGGAGTCACTGGTGTGGTCCATTTGGGCCAAATTCAGTCTGGACTCAGGACGGCTATCCGAATAGCCCAAGGCGGTCATATTAAAATTAGAATCAACACTGACATGCCTGTGCAAGTGGACGGAGAACCTTGGGTAAGCATCAGTTACAAATACTTATATTAGATCTTGTTGATTGGTATAAACTAAAATACTTAACTAATTACTAGGTGCAAACTCCATGTGATGTTGTGGTGTTAAAATCTGCCCTTCGGGCGACAATGTTGAAGAAAACGAAGATGAAGCGTCGCAATACGGAAGCCGTAATGTCGCCGTTGATAGCCTCATGTCCCTCCCCTACGCCACCATCCACCTCCGCCTCCCATCAACAGTCAACGGACGAGTAAGCGACACCTCAAGTCAACGTCGATTTATCTCGCATCTTTAAAACATCTTTTCATCTTACTGCTAAAGAACAATGGCTGCGGTCTTCAGGCCTTACGCATGAGCACTAGCACCTCTCGGTTTTAAAATCACAAAACGCTGGTACTTTTTAGTTTTTTTTTAGGATAAATCGTCAGTCAATTCACAAAATATCTCTTCACTTCTAGTCATGGGGCTTCTTGTAGTATTTTAATTTAACCTCGAAAAGTCAACTCAAAGACGGGAAGCCATTGCGTTTTTATTTTGGTGCAAAGAGCGTAGTCAGCGCGCACTGCAGGGTTTTAAAATATTATTAGCATCATTCCATGGGTAAAAATTCAAGGACATCTTCTCAAGTATACTTAAACCTTTGACCTCGTCTTAACTTTACAACGCTTACTTAAAAACAAACAGTGAATTTTAACTTCAGTCCACAGAAAACGAAATCTTTTGAAGCACTTTTTTGCACCCTCTGCCGAAACCCTAGTCTAATTGCTCTAGTCCTCTAAAAACAACTTTAAAAGACAATTTTCTTTGCCCAAATTGCTAAGCTTATGTAAACCGTAACAGAGGAGCTGGGCCTGGGCAAAGTTTTGACAAAAAAAAAATATTCAGATGCCAAAATAGACAAAGAAAGAAAAAGTTAAAATTTTCAGTATTAAACTGGGTCAATTAATATTTTTGATTCAATCCTAACTTGAAAAGTTGGTTAGACGCTGATTTTGGCCTTCCTCAAAACTCGTAAAAGCCTGAATTGCACTAATCAAAAGTCTTGAAAAGTTGGGTTTTGATGATGATCATTAATTATTTAACTTTAAATGTTATTATTCTTATTATTATGCTTACAAATCAAAAAAGAATTTTATTCTTATTGCCAATTAATTTATTATTAATCCTTGCTACCCCCAAAAATATTCCTCCTTCCTTATATTAGTTATTTAGTGGTGAGGCAGATTTTGAATTTACTAAAATTCAATACCTGTCCATTTTAACTTTCTGTTACCTTTTTACGAGTTATAACTCTTCTACAAACTGCTTTTAGATAGCTTGTAAGAAATCGTACAATTCAGTCCTTGGATTATTTGGTTAAATGCCGCAGTTTAATTGCTGGCAAGAAGACAGGGGGAAACATTGCCAGCGCGCCTGGGCAGGGAACAGCGTCAATTTTCAGCGCAAGCTAAAAAAAAAAGTTGACGCGCCATGTCATCACGGCCACCCCCTTCCCGTTTTATCATTTCAAATTGACCTGTTCTAAGGTATTATAATCTATCAAGGGAATGCATTTTCAAAAGTACCAGGTCGCCAAAGGTCACCTTGTCATGCGGGTGGTCCACTCAGGTACCTAAACCGGGTAGACCAAGGGCCCTTAAGGGACGACGTAGCCAATGGAAGTCCACTGGGATCCATTTCCAGTCGACGGCGTCCTATACCCCGCCGCCGCTCCCCACCAAACGTTTTTCATTCTTGAGAATTCACAGTTTCCACTTGTGATGGGAAGTAAGGGGCTCAAACTTTTTACTTTCCTCTGCAATTCGTTTTGAAATAACAAAGTAAAATGTTTTTGGGCAAAATCTGGAGCAGTTGATGCTGGGAATTGCGAAGAAAGTAAAAAGTATTTACTTCCCAATGAACACTCGTGAGAATTGTGAACAAGAAATGAATAAAAAAAACCTTTACTAGGTTTTGACCCCATGACCCTTAAGTAGCCGAAGGTCAGGGAGACCTTAAGGGCTTTCTTTCCCTTGTGGAACGAGACACAGTTCCCAATCTCTAACGTTAATTAGTTCAATCAGAATAAATCCTCTTAAATTCCCAGAATGAAAGTGAAAGTTACGGATGTGAATGCGGGCCTAGTGTTAAACAACCTAAAAAGAACTCACATCAGTGTCAAGTCTAATTGAAGCAATTACTTTAAGGCTTTAGGAATTCTCTGGAATGGGAGAGGTTCTAAGTATGTTAAACACAGATATTGCATTACTGTCAAATGAAAAATATTATTACTATCAATTATAATTATATTAAGTGTGAAAATTAACTTATTAAAGTCTAGAAGAAAATCAGCTTCCATTTCTCCGGGGATGGTCCGCGTCGGTTTCATTTTGTAATTATAATTTTGCGTGAAACATTTATTTATTTTCCTGTGTTGAGCGGGCGCTGTTAGTGTTCTGGAAGGTAATTGTCATTACAAAAGATTCCGATTATCAAAAAATCGAACCATTGATTTCCAATTACAAATTGTTAATTGATCAATTTGGAGTGGTTTTGGATTAGCTGGAGATCGCTGGAAGGCTAGCGGCGGCGTGAAACCGTGGCCATAACTCTATTGGCAGTAGCCGATGGTTCTCCACTCATGGAATCGAGAATACTGCTTACTTTCGCAGTGCCGCTGCGAGGTGTACGACACTGCTCCGGCTTATGGCCACTTCGACTCCCAATGTGACGACGACGCTGATACAAATGGCTTGCAGTGTCTCGGGCATAGTGGCCTTGTCGAGGTGACGCGGAACTCGAGCTCGTGGCTTCAAAATCCTCAGCGTCTCGTGAATCAGCGCTCTTTCCCGATCCGATACTTCCACGCGGCGATGAATTTCCAGATTCATAAGCGAAAGTTCCGGTACGGGAAGAGGACACTGCAAAAACGCTGCCGTCTCCATCGCAGGAAGCTGCAGAAAGATAGGGCTGCGAACGCGTCCATTCGTGGTTTGCCGCCACTTCAATATTGCCCCGCCGGGTAACGTCGGGCTCCAGCAGGCGACTGAAAAAAAATCACATTACAATTATTTTACTGTCACTTACTGAAATAAGAGCGGTGCAAAGCAGCGTTGAACGCTGCAGAATCTTCCACCGCTAGAGCGATCCCCTGAGGTTAACTAGTCAATTCCTTTGTCATACCGAATTAAAAGCTTGACCGCTACGGACAGCTTTCCTTCAGTGTGTGTTGGAAAGGTCAACTTCCGTTCCATTTGATACCTGAGCATCTTTGGAATGTCAGACTCGTCGAACGGCATATGCCTGTAGTCGAAAATGGAAATTTCAATTTTCAGCGATCCTGGACAATTTCTGGAAACTCACCCTGTGACCATGATGAAGAGGACGCATCCAATGCTCCAGCAGTCGTAGAGCTTTGGGTTATAGCCTGTTCCCTGGAGAAAATGGACCAATTAGCGTCTCAATTCCTAAATTTTCCTGAAAGTTTCTCAAACCTGGAGAATTTCTGGAGCAGCGTAAGCCGCCGAGCCACAATATGTATTTGACAAGATCCTCTTCCCCTCGGCATTGTGACAGTAGCGAGCGAATCCAAAATCAGAAATCTTGATTTGATCATTTCCGGTCAAAAGGACGTTTTCACATTTGAGGTCACGGTGAGCAATGTCCAGGCTATGCAAGTATCGTATGGCGGAAACAATTTGCCTGGAAACAGAACCACTGAACAGTGCTTGAAAGCGAAAAAAAGTACTGGAACAGTACTTGAAGTAGTGGCGACTCCTGCTCTCAGAAATGAGCCCTTTGGCCTTGACATACTCCAGCATGTCTCCACCGTGACAGAAGTCCATGAAAATGTAGACGTAGTCCCTGAGCTGGACAATGTCCCATACCCGGACAATGTTGGGATGATTCAGTTCACGGACAATTTTCAGCTCTCTCGGAAGGAACTTCGTCACAAAGTCATCCGACGCACGACACTTGTCAATAATCTAAAAATTTTAATACATGGTCATATTAGGCAGTTTAAAAACGTTTTGTTTAAAAAGTTTAGCTATTGACCTTGCAGGCGAGCTTGTACATGAACTTTCCATCGACACTTGAGTAGCGGGTACAGGCCTTGACCTTAGAGTATGATCCCTCCCCCAGACCTTCCCCCAACTTGTAGCCGTGTCCTTCGAGGTATGTCCGGATACTGTCGATCCTCGGAAAGGCTTGAACGGCAGAGGGCGGTGGGGACTTCAAGGGTTTCCAGGCCTCGGGGAACGGCGTCTGTAGCATGCGCGAGGGTGACGAATTTCGACCGGACACGTTCCCCATGCTACAACTCATCACGTACGGTTACAAAAAGTGTTATGCAGGTTTACGGTAACGTGTCATCAATGCATTACAAAAACATGATAATCTGCGTTCAAAATTATGAGAACAGATAGTAGCTTCTTTTATTTTGTGCATGATCTTTTACTACTTAAAAATTTGTTATCAACTAACTTTAGAACGATAGAGGGTTGCTACGGATCTAGCAGTCGATTTATATTAAAAATAATCCTAAATAATAATCTCAATTAATTAACTACCGGGTAGGAAAAGGAAGTCAGTTTTAACGATCAAGCCACAAATTATAAGCTTGTAGAATTTACTAATAAGCTTATTTAGCTTTTGTGGTTGTGGCGCCATCTAATGGCTCCTCCTCATCGTCGCTACTTGTCAGTCTTTCAACTGGAATTGGCCAGCGATTGATTCCAGCGGCAATTAACGCTGGACGCATTGATTCTGGCAGGTAAGCTACGCCTGGCTCCGCTTCTTGCTCAATTGGAGGAGGTAGAGTATTGAGAGATTTTGGGCTACAAGTATTTTCATTCTCTAGAGAAGTACCGCCACTTCCACTGGCACTGAAGTCACTACTTTCTATTTTACTTCCCAACACAAAAAGATATCCGAAATCCTGGTAGTAAAGCGATAAAATTGAAGACGAGTCACATGATACGATTTTTGGAGCAGGCAATCGAACTGCTGTACTCGGGAGGCCTGTCTCCAACGGTTCCAGCTCATCTTCCGTAATGCTACAACTATCCGAATCAGTTTCGTCTTTTGTCCCAGGTTTCGTATCATGCGGTTGCGACTCCATCTTAATAGCCTTCGTTTCTAACAGAATTTCTTCATCTGAGTCAGAAGACGAATATTCACAAGCAGCAAGACTGGAGCGATTGTTTCCACCGAAGAGTTCACGGAGATTCCAAATTCGAACAGTGTTGTCCTCAAATCCAGCTGCCAACATGTTTTGACACAATGCTATACGACGGCAAGATGACGCTGAACCCAGTGGACTCGGTAGCTCTGCCAGCGTTTCACCTTCAGCTATGTCCCAAATCCGTATAAAAGAGTCCTCGCCTAAATAGGAAAAATCAGTACTTGAGACTTCAGTGTTCAGAGATCAAACGATAAAAATTTTGCCAAATAATTTAATTGATTGCTGAATTACATCCGCCGATGATATATTTTCCACTATCATGGAATGCAATCGCAGAGAGTCCGCTAGTCGAACCAGTAAATACACGAACCAAATTCCCATCTGCAACGGCCCATAGCCGAACTGATTTATCAACCGATCCGGTGGCTACATACGCTTCATTCGGATGGAATTTGACGCACTAAAATTTTACAATTAGAAAATGGTCGTTAAACGACTTTTACGCGACACGATTTCCATTACTCTTACATCTACATCGAAGTAATGTCCAGCAAGTAAACGAACAAATTCAGTCTTCTCGGGCAGCCAAATTCTAGCTGTTGTGTCCATGGAGCCGGTTACAATCATGTGACCCGTGTCTGTGATATCCATGCACCAAATGGGTGAGGTATGACCCCTGAACAATTGGCAATTGCATTCTAATAGGTACTTCCAAAGTATATCGGTATTTTTTACCTGTATACACAGCGACACGCCAGCGTATTCAGATCCCATGCTCTCAGAGTGGAATCATGTCCAATTGAAAATAGGAGGCGTGTTTTCGGATGGAATTTTAAGTCATAAACAGGCCCTTCATGACCAAACAATGAGTTGATCATTTTCGTTTCACTTTCTACTTCTTCATCTGAATTTACGAGTGAAAAACTACTTCTACGGGACGTGTTGGAGAGACATGCTGCTCCATTGAAACTTCGTTTTCGCTGATTTCCACAAACATTCGAAGAATCACTTTCGAGCTTCTTTTCAATGTTAAATCGTTCTAAATCTCGTGGAGTAGAGAAACAGACGTTGATTGCAGATGTAGGCATTCCAAAAGCAAACATAGTTCCTTGTGCCGAAATTGCAGCACAAATTGGCCTAGATTATTTAACAACATGTAGAGAGGTTAA